>MU134770.1:3646-56701 GCA_015039355.1 Ramaria rubella
TTTGTTGCTGCTGATAGCAAAGCACACTGAGCCGAACACCAGTGTTAGTAGCCGTGCAACAACGACACCGCTACCCACTGTCTTTTGGATCCATTTCCGAAAGTAAACCGACAGCGCCACCACAGATGCACAATGGCACCAGTGCAAGCACCACCACGTTGCTGCATCCACAGTGATGATGATGCTCCCCCCCCTCACTCTGACATCACCAAGAGCAACTGACTGTGCCGCAAGGGGCACCGGGGCAGACCCCATTGCACTGCACCGGCACACAAGCCACCATGTCGCCACTTCCACAGCGACAGTGACACACCCCTTTGCATAGGCATCACCCACCCCAACAGACAGCACCACATAGTGTGCCGCGACAGACGCGCAATGGTGCCAGCACACGTGCCACCACATTGCCATGTCCACAGTGATGATGACACACCCCCCCTCACCTCGACATCACCCACACCAACGAACAGCGCAGCATGGTGTGCTGCCACAGACACACCCTAGTGCTGGTGCATGCGCCACCATGTTGCCGCTACTGCAGCGCCAACAATGCACCCCCCTCTTGCATCAACATTACACACCAACAGACGATGTAGGACAGTGCGTGGGTGCAGACACCACACTCTCACTGGTGCAGGCACCACCATGTCACCATGCCTCAACATCACCCACACAGATGGTGCAGCATGGTGCCCCCTCACCCCAACATCCCCTGCAGCAACTGACGGTGCCCCAAGGTGCACTGCCACAGACACACACTGGCACAGGCACAGGCACACTGGCACTGTGCTGGTGCATGTGCCATGATGCTGCTGCTCTCACAGCAATGATGACGCACCCCCCCCACACATCGACATCGCCACCACAGCAACTGACAGCGCCACAAGGTGCACCTTTGCATGCGCCACCATGTTGCCACTCTAACAGTGATGAAGACTCACCCCCCATCGCCCCAACATCACCTACAGCAACTAACGGTGCCACAGCCACAGGGACGACCACACACCCTGTCCTGCCTGGAAAGTACCATTACAGCAACTGATGGTGCCACTTGCCCCACCACAAGGCATATGTGCACAGTTCTAGTACGACTCTCACTCCATATCCTGGGAACCCTCCCTGAAGCAGCATTTGAAGAGAGTTGCATGGCTTGCGGTATAGGAACTTGGTTGGATCTAGATCTGTGTGGATCTATCCTGACTGGTGTGCAAGAGAGGTTGGAGTTCCATAGTGGATAACATCATCAGAACACCATTTTGTGCATTCACATTGTTCTATTTCATCCAGGTAGACAAACTTATGTACATAGTGGACTTGGTAACATAAAGGAATGCTGTGTGAAGAGCTGAACAGAATCATGTGGGATGGATAAAGGAAGGCTATGCTGGCCCAAGCCTTCAATATCCACATTGATGTGCATGTGGATGGTGTGGCTGTGATTAGATTAGATATGGCCATTTATAGGGAATCACAGGAGGCAGCCTCACTAGGCCTCGCTCCCTTGCAGCATGTGGCTCAAATGAGCTTGAAAGGGAGAATCTATATGTAGTGGCTGTGTGAAGGCAGATACAGCAGATCCATCATCACACTCACCAACGGTTCACCATGCGGCACTGTTGGAGCTGCTGGTGTTGCTGCTGGTGTGGCGGTTGAGGAAGGGGGGTGTGAGAGCGGAGACATGGTGGCGCATGTGCCGGTGCACCTTGTGGTGCCATCAGTTGCTGTGGTGGTGCTGTCAAGGCAAGGGGGGTCTTCGTGGCTGTGAGAGTGCTGGCGCAGTGCGTGTGCACCAGAACCAAGGCATGTCTGCGCTGGTGCATCTTGCGGTGTTGTGAGTTGCTGTGGGTGGTGATGTTGAGGCGAGGGGGTCCACCACTGTGAGAGCAGCAATGTCGTGGTGTGTGCACCAGAGCCAGTGCGCGTCAGTGCCAGTGCACCTTGCATCGTCAGTTGCTGTGATGGCAATGTTGATGCGTGGGGGGTGCATTGTTGCTGTGAGAGCAGCGGCGTCATGGTGGGCCCACCGGCGCAGTGCAAGTGCGCCTGTCCCTGTGCCAGTGCATGTCTGCATTGCTGCACCTTGCGGCACCATCAGTTGCTGTAGGTGATGATGTCGAGGTGAGGCAGGGTACATTGTTGTTGCTGTAAGAGTGGCGACGTGGTGGTGCCAGTGCCGGTGCAGTTTGAGTGTGCCAGCACCAGCGTCAGTGCATGTCTGCAGTGGCACACCTTGCAGCGCTGTCAGTTGCTGTGGATCATGTCGAGGCCAGGGGGGGTACATCGTCGTCACTGTGGAAGCGGTGATGTGGTGGCGCATGCACCAGCAGACCTCACAGTGCCATCAGCACCCGCTGGAGGTGCTGTGGGTGTCATGGGGGGCAAGGGGGGATCCATTGTCATCCTCCTGAGAGCAGGGACATCATGGCGCGTGTGCCAGCACAGTACACCGGTGCCAGAGGAGGTGCGCCGGTGCCATGTGGCAGTTGATGCAAGGTGGGCTGCATCATGGCGTGTGCACGTGCACTGGCGCACCTTGCGGTGCCATCAGGGCCCACTGGAGGTGTTGTGGTTGAAGTGATGCAGGCTGCATCGTCATTGCTGTGAGAGCAGCGACAATGTGTGTGCCTGCACACCTTGCGGCGCCATCAGGGCCCACTGGAGTTGTTGTGGGTGTTGCTGTCGAGGCGAGGTGGGGTGTGTCATCGTTGCTGTCAGAGCGGTGATGTCGTGGAGCGTGCACTGGGGCAGTCCAAATCTGCCTGTGCCTGAGCAAGTGCGCCTGCACCGGCGCACCTTGCGGCATCATCAGGGCCTGCTGGAGTTGCTGCAGGTGTGGCAGTGAAGCTGAGGGGTGTGGCGTTGCCTCTGTCACAGCAGCGATGTGGTGGCGAGCAAGCCAGTGCAGTGCGAGTGCACCTGTGGCAGAGCAAGTGCACCTGCACCAGCACACCTTGTGGTGCCATCAGGCCCTGGTGTTGCTGTGGGTGTTGCAGTCAAGGGGAGGCAGGCTACATCGTCATCGCTGTGAGAATGGCGCCATGGAGGCGCATGCGCAGGCACACCATGCAGTGCCATCAGGGCCTGCTGAAGGTGCTGGGGGTGTTGTGGGCAAGGCAAGGTGGGCTGCTCTCATGGCAACGTCGTTTGCAGCCAAGCATAGCTGCCTGGGTGCATTCATCTCTGTACGGCAACCTGGCAATATGGGTGTCGATGGTGATGTGGGTGACCTGACTCATAAACCACACCCAGCACAGAACGCTGACTGTAGTGGTAAGGTGCATCCCAGAATCGCCAAGCTTGACGGCGGATACACAGCAGGCACTTACTGTTGCGTGTGCCCAGTTTTTGGCTTCCCTGCACTCGGGATGCTGCATCAGAATGGTGCAAGAGAAAGAATGGGAATCAACTTACGACAGGTGCATTTCCGGATGGACACAGATGTGCAGTGTGGTGAGGGGCAAAAAATTGACTGAACCACTTGACTTACATGCGAACACTCTAGAAACATAGAAACGAAAAGGGATATGACCCGGCTTGATCCATGAGACTCCAATCCTACCCACACCCTGCTCACTCAAATGTCCATCCAGGATAGGGTGGCTTCGATGTCGGTCAAGTCATGGCAAAAGTCCCACGGCATCGGTGTGCGTGTGAGGGAGGTGTTGGGGGAGGGGTGGTGCGGAAAATGGGAAGGGGAGGGGGATTTGAAGGTAGAAGTTTGGGTTGGGTTTCGACGAAGCCTAAGTTGAAGTCTAAGATTCTGCGTAAGTAAATGACACAGAAAATAGAAGGGGAGGACTCATGAAGTGTCTGCGGCGCAGCCTTCAGTTCAAAATCCAGATGGATTTGGAGTGGATGTGATTCCAACCTGAAGGAGGTTGGAAAGTGACAGGGCTCTAGACAGAAGTTAAGGTGAAACAAACCAAGAATGGAAGGGAAAGGAACTTATGCGCCGGATGTGTAGGGCTCACCTACGTGTTGAAGGTAGAGAGCAGCCTATGGGGCGACTGTGGAATGAACATGATTTTCATCCACTAGAGGTGGGGCTAGCCTGCTGACAGACCAAACTTTTGAAACAAGGTAAGCAAAGTTACAATATTCTGGAAGAAAAACATGCTTACATGGATTCCTCAGCCAGCTATGTGCAGATGGGGGTGAGACAGTGGCTACGCGACCATGGGATGTCTCCTGAAAAACGTCAAAGTTTTGTGCTTGAAGTGCATTAGCCTGCGCTGGTGCAGAGCAAGTGCGAGTGCGCCTGTGCCAGAACCAGTGCACGAGCGTGGGCACACCTTTCGGCACCATCAGGGCATGCAGGAGGTGCTAGGGGTGTTGCAGTCTAAGTGAGGCGGGCTGCATCGTCGTCGCTATGGGAGCAGCGACGTGGTGGCGCATGTGCTGGTGCAGTGCAAGTGTGCACCAGAGCCAGTGCACCTGCACCGGTGCACCTTGCAGTGCCATCAGGGCATGCTGGAGGTCGTGTGGGTGTTGCAGTCGAGGTGAGGGAGGGTGCGTCATCATCACTATGAGAGAAGCGATGGGGTGGTGCGTGTGCCAGTGCAGTGCAAGTGGGCCTGCCCCAGCACCAGTGTGTGTCTGCGGCGGGGCACCTTGCGGCATCGTCAATTGGTGTGGTTGATGTCAAGGCGAGGCAAGGGTGGTGGTGTGTGGCAGCGCCAGTGTGCGTCTGCGGCAGCGCACCATGCTGCATTGTCCATTGGTGTGGGTGCTGGTGAGGCGAGGAGGGATGGGTCATCCTCACTGTGGAAGCAGCGACATGGGCGTGTGCACCAGTGCCATTGCACGTCTGTGGTGGCGCATTGTGCTACACTGTCCGTTGAGGTGGGTGATGTTGACGCAAGGGGGGGGGGAGCATCGTCGTTGCTGTGGAAGTGGCGACGTGGTGGCTGGTGCACCGGCGCCAATGCGTGTCTGTGGCGGTGAACCGTGCAGTGCCGTCAGTTGCTGTCACTGATGTTTAGGTGAGGGGGGGTACATCGTTGTCGCTGTGGGAGCGGCAATGTGGTGGCTCGTGCACCGGCACAGTGTGAGTGGGCCTGCCCCAGTGCCAGTGTGCGTCTGCGGCAGCGCACCATGCTGCATTGTCCATTGGTGTGGGTGCTGGTGAGGCAAGGAGGGATGGGTCATCCTCACTGTGGAAGCAGCAATGTGGGTGTGTGCGCCAGCGCCATTGCACATCTGTGGTGGCGCATTGTGTGACGCTGTCCATTGAGGTGGGTGATGTTGATGGGAGGGGGGGGGGGAGCATTGTCATCACTGTGGAAGCAGCGACGTAGTGGCTAGTGCACCAGCACAGTGCAACTGGGTCTGTGCCAGTCTGTGTCTGCTCCGGCACCCCTTGCAGCCCCGTCAGTTGCTCGCGGTGATGTCGGGGCGACGGGGGGAGTGTCGTCATCACTGTGGACATGGTGACAGGTAGTGCATTTGCCAGTGCAGTGTGACTGCCCCTGTGCCAGAGCAAGTCGCCCTGCACCGGCACACCTTGCGGCACCATCATGACCCGGAGTTGCTGTGGGTGTTGGGGTCAAGGCAAGGCAGGCTGCGTCATCGTCACTGTGGTGACAATGTCGATGGGCGGGGAGGAGGCAAGGGGGCATACGTCATTGTGGCTGTGAGAGCGGCAGTGTTGTGGCATGTGCGCCGGCACAGTGCAAGTGTGCCTGCCCCTATGCCAGTGTGCATCTGTCACAGCACACCTGGCAGCACCGTCAGTTGCTGTCACGTCCAGACCTTGCATCTCCTCTCCAATGTTACCCTCATCTGACAATTGCCTACTGTCCTCAGGCTGCTTTCCACAGACAGGACACATGCTGGAGGTGCTGGGGTGTTGCTGTTGAGGCAAGGCGGGGTGTGTTGTCGTCACTGAGAGCGGCAACGTCGTTGCACATGCGCCAGCACAGTGGGAGTGCGCCCGCACCAGAACCAGTGCGCATCTGCGCCGGCACACCTTGCAGCAGCGTCAGGGCCCACTGGAGTTGCTACGAGTGTGGCGGTCGAGGGGAGGGGGTGTGTCATCACTCTGAAACTGCTGATGTGGTGGTGCATGTGCTGGCGCTGTGCGAGTGCGCTGTCAGTTGCTGTGGTGGTGCTGTCAAGGTGAGGCAGGGTGCATGGTTGTCCCGGTGGCTGCAACCACATTGTGGCGTGTGTGCTGGAGCCGTGTGAGTGCGCCGGCGCCAGCACCAGTGCGTGTCTCCGCTGGGGCACCTTGCGGTGCCGTTAGTTGCTGTAGGTGATGTCGGGGCGAGGGGGGGGCGTAGTCATCGCTGTGGAAGCGGCGACGTTGTGATGCGTGCGCCACCACAAGGTGCGCCGGCGTCAGGGCCCACTGGAGTTGCTGTGGGTGTGGCAGTTGATGGAAGAGGGGGTGTGTTGTTGTCGCTCTGAGAGCGTCGACATCGTGGCAAGTGCACCAACCCAGTGCGAGTACACCTGCGTGAGAGCAAGTGCGACACCTTGCGGCACCATCAGGGCCCACTCATGTTGCTGTGGGTGTTCCTGTCAAGGCGAGGCAGAGTGCACAGGGAATCACTGTTGATGGAGGCCAGCTTGCGGGGCGTGAAGAGCGACAAGGAGCGGTCATCGGAGGCAGGTGACATGATGGATGAAGCACGTGACAAGTCTGCAGCAGGGAAGCAGGGACGGGGCAATGGCATGGGGAACAACATACCGTGGAGACTGTGGTGGTCAGAGTCATCAAGCGATGGCGGCAGAGAGCACGATGCAGACGAGCACGATGTGGTAGGTGACGGGGCCGGCACAGGTGTGGTGGGAGGTGCAGAACCTGCAGAGGAGCCAGTAGCAGGCTGCCCAGCTTGGCGATGGCATTGTCCACCGCTTGCTTGGCAATGTGGCAAGCCCTGTGAAAGGTGTTAGGATGACAAAGATAGGACAAAAATGAATGTGTACCTGTCAGCGCTGTTGAGAATTTCGTAGTAGAACAGAGAGGTTGAGAGCAAAGCCAAGACAGATAAGGTGTAGTTCAGTGATGGCAACATCAGAAGTAAATGTGGATGGGGGCGCTGACGTGCAGTGAGTGCTAGGGCACCATCAAGGCCCACCTGTTGCTGCTGCTGTTGCTGTTGTGTTGTCAAAGCAAGGTGTGGTGCCATCGTGCGTGGTTGTTGCTTTGAGTGCGCCGGTGCCAGAGCAATGGTGTGCTGGCATGGGATCAAGTGCGCCAGTGCAGGAGCAAATGCGCCGAAGCTGTGTATGAATATACCTGAATCTTGATGATTCATGCTGATTCATAGAGAATCAACAGGATTCATGTTGATTCCACAAGATTCTTAGGCTTTTTGGACTCAGGAAATCCTCAGGAAATCCTGCCATTTTCCATGATTTTCTGGGAATAATTCTCATGGTTTTCTTAGGATTTTTTGGCACCAGAAAATCTGTTAAAAACAAAAGATTTCCTGAAAATTTCCTGGTTCAAAAAACTCATTTACTTTTTGAGTTTCTTTGATCAAAAAACTGTGAAATAACCATGGTTTTCTACAAGGTTTTCTGCAACGTTTCCTGAGAGTTTTTGCAAGCTTTCCTGGTTGTAGAAAAACCTGTGGAAACACAAAATATTCTCTAACTTTCCTGGACTCAGAAAATTGTCAAAAAATCATTGTTTTTGGCAAGAGTTTCTTGCATGGTTTTCTGGGAAACATTTTTAGAATTTTATGAAGATTTTCTGTCTTCAGAAAATCTTCAGGAAACCTGGCAGATTCTGAGGATTTTCTGAAAGATTTTCTGCCTCAGAAAATTGTTATTTGCCTCCAGTGTATTGTATTTCTCTGTTCTCCAATGATATCACTTGGTAAGTTTCCTTCATATCTTAATTTGGTTATTTCATCTAATATTTCTAATTCTCTGAATTCTTGTTTCAGCCCAGTGTCATCCACCTGCTGTTTGTGCACAGCTTTTTTAGCAGTGAAGTCATTGAATAAATAACTGGCATCAAGGATTTTGACTTGGTCTGGTAAAACATCAGTGGGATCAAATGGTGCAGGTATGCTATTCTACACACCTGCTTGACTTACTATATGATCTAGGCAGGCATCCTGATGCCTTTCCTTCTCAGTATCTAACAAGGCACACCATTCTGGTGGAGCCTTTCCTTTCCCATCAAGAGGTATACGCTCCTCAGGTGATGGAAGGTCATCCAAGCAATCATCCAGCCACCCAGAAGTCATGGCAATCTGTTCAGCAGCTTGCATCCCATGTTCTTTAGCCAATGTTTTGTACCCTTTATCTAAAACATCTTCTAATTGCATATCTGTCATATCTAGTTGTCCATAAAGGAGATCTTCATCACTATTTTCATTTAGATCATGGTCATCATCAAAGAATATATTATCCTCTGAGATGGTGTGACCTTTAAGCTGCTGTGCATGATGATCATCTCTAGCATCATTGCACTCAAATCTGATCTGCAAGAATCTCATGATTTGCAACTATCAGTCTGTGAAAGTGTGAGATGTAAATGCCTCAGTCCATGTTTTGGACTCCTTTTTGAGATCAAAACCAGTGCACCATGGTTTGAACAATGTCAACATTGTGGCACAATAATATTCACGGTCCCCTTTATCACTTCTTGGGAGGGTACCACCTACAAAATTGGGAACCAATCCTTTATTGTCAGGTGAAAACTTGATTCTGTGTGGATCCCGCTGTGGGTGGCCATCTAGGAATTTCATATCATCTAATGTAATTTCAGTTTCATCCATGGTATCAACTGAGTCCTCTTGATCTACACTGTAGTCCTCTACATGCTTGCGCTTACATTCATGAGGGGTCAAGGGACCAGTTAGGTTGGGAGAAGCAGTGACATGTCCCTCATCTTCAGTGTCATACTCTGACATATCTTGTTCACCTTCTAAATCCACTTGTGTTCCATCATCTTTATCAGGTGGAGAGTGTTTGACTTGGCCCTTCTCTTTATGAGCCTGTTGCATCCAGTCATAGACTGTAATCTCATTATAAAACTCTGGTCTTAATGTGTAATCTGATACTACTGAAAATGCTGCATAATTTCCATTGACAACACCCAATACAACTTGGTCTTTCAGGATGGGCAATATTGATTCAGGCTTCTGTGAATCTATTTTAATAGGCCATGAACTCCAAGCTTCTCTGACAAATGGCATCCAGTAAAAAGGTTTGAATTTATGTGATGTATAATGGTCTGGTTGCTCAAGCAAGTATGCACTAGCCATTGGGGCACCAATCTCCATCTTGGTGGTCATTGAGTTTACAATTGATGTCAACAGCTTGCAAGCCTTCTCATGTCTAGGTTTTTCACTATTTAGCATTTCAGCATTTCAATCAAACACATCTCTTATGGACTCAAATATACCATAGGTTTTAAGTGGACTTTTAGACACATAATCTGTTACATATGCAATCACAGCTTTGATAGCTGTTCCAGATAGTAGGCTGGTGACATCACTGTTGCATCTAAGTAGATATGTGACAACAGGTGTAAATGTATTTATCCAAGCTTCACCTTTCTTGAGGTTGATATGACCAGTTTTTGGATCAATCTCACTATGTTGATGAAGTTCTCAGGGAAATTGTGCTTTACAGGTCTGCCACTTATTTTTCATGCATGTCTTTGTTCCACCTGAGTGTTGGTTGGATCTCCAAACCAAGTCATCCACATCATAATAGAATTTCTGCCACTATATATCATCTTTGTTACAACAATGACATTTTTTGCAATCACCAATAGGACAAGGCAAGGGAGGCATGTCTGGTAAGGTTGTGGTGGGGTCTACATACCCTGGCACATCTTTATCCCTGTCTATTTGGGCCCACACATCCTCCACTGTGCCATTAAAAAACTCACCAACATGTGAGCTCTCCAAATACTCCACCAGTTTCTTCTGAAAATCAGAGGCAGGGTTCATAACATGCTCTCTGATTTCAAGTGGAGACATACTGTTCTGAATCCATAGGAGCATATGCAAATGCAAGGTGAGATGTCCCTGCTGCTCTACAGTGTCATAGTACCCTGAACTCCTTCCATATAATCCTGCTTCTTTCTCATTAAGACCTATTACATGCTTTAGAAAAGCATGCACAATAATATGAAAGAATCTGGCACTAGCAACAGGGTTGTCAGCTATTAATTTGTAGTTTGCATCATTTATGTTCAATACAGGTCTAATTCTTTCTTTGTGTGCAGCAAGATACAAGGCAATTGGATGTTTGACATCTGCAGGGGCAAATGTAATGTACCATGTTGGAGCACCTAGGTAGGCTAACAATGACCAACATTCATTTCGCATAAATTTCACATAAATTTTCTCATTGTACCAGAACCTTCAACATGGCTGGAAACATGATCCAAGTCATTAAGGAGTCAGTAACAAGCTTTCTCATCTTCTGTCACTGCTATCACCATCTCATCATTTTTCATTTGATGGGTCATACTTGTCATCACTGGGATACTAATTGAGAGCAGATGGTCCACTATGTCATCAAAATGGACTCTGTCTGCTAGTAAAAAACTTCCTGTTGAAGAATCTTTGATTTGTTAATGATTAAATGCAACTAAAGGAATGTCTGGGTCAGTCTGAAACCTCTTATCATGGTAAAGCATAAGATGTTTGAGGTGAATCTTGTCAGGGACCTTCACAGCACCATTCATATTTCCAACACCACCAAGACCATATGGAAACAACCATGAGAAGGCTTGAGGATAAAGCTGAGGATTGTCATATATAGAAGCAGGCTGACTCGCTTGACCTACACCCAGCATCCTCCCTTCATTTTTCAAATGTTCCATGGCAATTGCCATCAACTTCTCTGTATTGTGAATGGGAAGTTCATCACCAGTGATCCCATGAACCACAAAGGGACATTCACCTTCAGCTGTCCCTTCCTCAGGTTCACAATCATGAATACTTATAGATTGTGCATATTTATTATACTGAGATTCATGGTATTCAATGGTCACTGGAATCTCATTATCCTTGTAAGAATTTAAATTGTGAATAGATATATCCAGGTCTAAATAATCTTTATGATTGCATTTAAGCCATGTCAGAGCTTCATGAACTTTATTTGAGTGGACCATCAAGGGTGTCCAATGAAGCTCTTTTTCAGTTGGTTTAGTTGGGCCTGTGAATATAAAGGCCAATACTTCATCCAACTCATTACAGTGGGGTGGAAGAGCCTGGTATATTTTAGGGGTTGGGTTTGGGAACAGTACTGCATTAGGCATCTTAAAAAAACCAGAGTCTACCCTGACTACACAATAATTCTTCCTCACTCTGGCAATGAGCAGCTTTTCAGTGTAACTCAGTCCCTGAAGTTGTATTGGTACCTGCCCAAGCCAATTGCCATTAGCAAGTGACATCAGTGGGACAGTCCTTTTTTTAAGTTTTGACAAACAATCAGGGCAAACATAGGAATAGGACCTGTCAAGCACTGGTCCTTTCCACTCACAACATTCATCATTCACTTGTTTTCTTTCTTTTACAGTTATTCCCTGCCCATTTCGGTCAAGAATACTCCAGTCTACTTGTGCATCAGCGGCCAGTGTGGCATTATTCAATTTTGTCAATGTACCACATACACAGCAGCCAACTTCATGAATTTGAGATTTCATATCAGTAGCCTCAATGAAGCCCCAAATAATGTGATTATGATGGTCTTGTGTGTTGGGAGGAGGTGGGAAAGGCTCATCACGGTGCAGAGTTTCAGCATTAAGTTGTGGAATCTGTTTGTCATGGGATCTTTGTTTTTGTAGTTTGATTGTTTTATTTTTATAGTGTGCCATAGGATTTTTGTCATGCTGTTTTTTAGATTCCACGGTGGCAACCTTTACAGCACTCTGATATACTTTGAATATTGATGTATATAATTTGCAGGATGTACAAAACTCATGGTTGTTGAAAAGTGCCTGAAATTCTTTCAGTGCAATGTGCTTGGTCACAGTGATGTGATGTTTATCAGCAATGTGAAGCAGATACTGTCTAGGGAGCCTACGAGCAAGTTGTTTGATGGGAATAACCACACTCTTTAGCATTGGGTCCTCCATATTTCTTAATGCTGCATCAGGTAGACTAAGATACTCAATGTAGGTATATTTAACAGTACCTTGGAACATTAACAATTGTCTGGATGTTGTGAAATGGGACAGTTCAAGTCCTGTGAAATTTACTGATGATTTTGGACCATCATTCAAAGCCAGTTTTCCACCACCTTTGAACCTCCCAATGTTACGACCATATGACCCTCATGATTCTATATCATGTGCTATGTCACGGTCACCATTACTCAGATAAATACCATACCAATCTTGTATATCCAAGCCCACACATCCAATGACCATGCATGTTCTACATGCAGTTTCAAATGTATACCCTTTTATTTCATCTGAAATAACATTGGCAGGACATAATGACAGCAATGAGACATAATGCTCTGATTCATAAAAATCCCATATGTCCTGAAACCCATGACCTTTTGCTTTTCCACTCCAGAATAGAATATCAATCTTTGGAATTCATGTCAGCTCATAAAATTCTGCAAAGTTTTCATTGCAATGTGATGTGCAAGCATTGCACAATCCACACTGAAATCAGTATAGATGGCAGTTATAAGGTGAATCCACTCAGTCAATACTCCATTGATGAAGATATGTATATGGACCTGTGGCCGAGCACAGATGCCCCAAGCTGATGTTAACAAGTTCAATACCTGATTAGCTTTGACTAGAGGCTCTCCCAAACAATGCAAATGAGTATTTGAATTTACATGTTGAAAGGATGCATGAGTCTCAAAATGACATATCAGTTTGCACACACCTATGCAGAACAGGTTACTTTCATCATGTATAGTATCAAATGAACCTTGATATTTTGTGTTAACATCCATGGTATATCTCAAGCCCTGTGATAAGGGGGTATCATTACTGTAGTTACCTATAGATATGGTCACCAAAGGTTCAAGGTTGGTCACATTTAAATTGTTACAATAAACAGTGTCAGTAGCACTGACCAATTTAATGCTTTGGGTCAGAATGAAACATGACGTAGTAGAGACATAGTGCTGGCAAACCCAAGAAGGATTTAGGTTTAGACACACATAGTGATAAATCCAATGGCTTGGCCACTGTGAATTCAATATCTGTTTGACTGTCTTCTTTGATTAAATTTATTGGCAGAGGATAGGGTGAAGTTTGATTTGTCAGAGCTAGGGGCCTCACCCATGCTTGCTCCATGGCAATAGTGTGTGTATTTTTATGAGCCACAGGCCATTCTGCATGCTCAGGGGCAATGTCATGCATTATGTGATGAACTAGGGGCCACCTGACCCATGATTGCACATCGTCTTTGAAAGAAGAAAGCATATTGAAGGATACAGCAATGGGTTGTGACATGATGGTTGTCATCAAGTTTTGATCAATGTGAAAAACTCAAAGTCCCAATGGGGACAAATTGGCCCTGCTAAAATTTCTACAATCTGTACCTGTCCCATACCTGTTGTGGATGGCGACACAGTCACATGATGATAATTATCAATGTGAAAACTTAAAGTCCCAATGAGGACAGATTTGACTTATAAATATTGCTGACCAACAATCATAGATTTGAAAAATACAAGTCATTTTACAGGAACCTCTCATGATTTCCATACCTCCATCTAGTTCCATCATTTCCCCCTAGTCCTCTTCTCACTCCCATTTATGTTTTGTCTCATTGAAATGTTAAGGCCATTGAAATGACACTGTATCATGTGCCTGCGACTCAAAACCCACTCAGCACATTTAAAAGTGAAGGCCTTTACCACCATAGGCGGTGATGTCGCACACACACATTGGTGATAGAGGCCTGAGTACCTGGGTGAAATGACATACTCTGGCACACCACCTGCAATGATGTCGTACAAAGAGTGATGCCTATAGTGAGCTGTTTCATTTCACCCAGGTACTGCAGAAACATTAGTCTGTACCCTACCTTCGTATAACTTGCAGAGAATGCAGTAAAGGGTAACAGATGGCAATGAGGCTATAAAAGCAAACTTAGAAGTTAGAACTCAATCAATGAGATGAAATTATGACCCACAGAAAAATAGCGATAATATGGCCTATCAGCAAACCCCAAGGCAATACAGACACAGTGCAAATAGACCTGCAGACTGATCATGTAACTGCCAAGTATTTCAACTTATATATCTAGGTGAGAGAGTAGTAGGGGGCGCACTGAAGCCAAGGCAATAGGCAGGGAGCAGCAAGTAAAAGCCACAGAGCAACTACAATGATATTACTCCATAATTTGTAAGAAGAACAGAAACAATATTAAGTGCACTTACCACTATTTGAATTGGTGATCCAAGTGAGTAGAACAAAGAATCTGTTAGGTCTGCATCAGTGAAAGATGAATTTTCAGCTGCACTGTGCCACTGTAGTGTGAAAAGATCACAACTTACTCCACTGGAAGAATGCCAGACAGTAAGCATGCAAAAAGCAATGAAAGGAAAGGGAAACATACCAGTGCTCAGATGGTTAGGAACTTGCAAAAAGGTTTGGGGTGTGTGTGGGGCCAGTCATGCAGCTGGATCAGTACCATGTTCACTGGTCACATGACTGAGGAGCAACTTTGCTGACATACGCAAGAGTGTATGCTCTTGCATACATAAGCTTGCATAGTCAGACCAGCATCGACAGGCATTGACACACCACGAACGCAGCGACCAGGCAGCCAGGACACCATCGTTGATGACGGTGTCACTGTGCATGACGTTTGACGTCATGCCAGCACCTTCTCGCTGCCACGCAGGCCCAAGGCCACATCCATGCTGCCAACATGGACCACAACCACAGCCAGGCCACATCCATGCCAGGGGACCTTCAACAGGTCATGGGACTGCACATAAGCTGCAGCACTGTGTGCTGCGACATTCACACACCCCAGTGGTGGCACACAACCAAACAGTGCCCTAGGACATCCTACCACCACCACGAACAAGCGCCACGTAGGGGGAAGCTATGTTGGTACAACCAACATCCCCCCCTGCCCCTGGCAAAGTCCTGGGGTCCGAATGCCGCAGGCAATAGGGCCGCCACCCCTGCCACCTTCTCTCCAACCCCACCGCCCTCTTGCCACCCCCATCACCCTCTCACCACCCCCACCCCCCTATTGCTGGCCTGCCCCCATATCACCACCCCCACTGCCCTCTCACTGCCCCACTGCCCTCTCACCACCCCCGCCACCCTCTCACCACCCCCATCATCCTCCTGCCCTCCATGTCTCCCTTCAATGCCAGGCCAGCCCATCCACATTGCCCCCACACCTGCATGCCCTCTGTGGCCCCCTTCAATGCCCTGCCACCCCATCCACATCACCCCCACCCTCTCTGTGTCCCCCACACCTGCACACCCTCTGCGGTGCCCCTGGATGCCCCGCAACCCCTTCCGCATCGCCCCCACCCCCTCCATGTTGCCCCAACACAGCTGCACACCCTCTGTGGCACTCAATGCCCTGCCACCCTCTCTGCATTGCCCCCATCCCCTCCATGTCACCCTCACCACCAACCTGCTGTCCCATCACCTCTCACCACCCACACACCACCTCTCATCGCCTCTCGCCACCTCTTGCCACCTGTATGCCATCACCATTGCCCCTCAGTGCCTGCCTGCAGTGTAAGTAGACACAGGGCTTGTGACTTTTCTCATGTACTGTAAGGATTTGTTAAATACCACCAGAATTGTGAACTTAAAAAATGCTTGAAATTGTGTGTTGTAAGTTTTGATTTGTGAGTTTGAGTCACTAGTATGCTCTACTGTAGTACTTGTGGATGCACAGCATGGTCATGTGATGACAATCCCAGCTGGATTGTGTCAAGATACTATGATCACAAAAACAGAAAATATCTTTAAAATGAAATTAGAGTACCTAGGAAGTTGTAGAGATGAATTACAGGAGAGTCTCCTGGAAAATCCCATATCTGGGATGAAATGTGCTCCCAAACTAAGCAGAATGAAGGTGAAAAAATGGTCATTCCCAGTAGAACCCCATGGAGACCCCAGAACCATCCTTAAATCCAAAAAGAGACATGTTTCATGCTCAGCTTGTAGGAATTTCTTAAACTGTGGACCCAAATGCATAATCCTGGATTACTGTGGGAAAAGGGGGATGATCTTTTGAAAGGCCAAATTGGCCCACTAATAAAGCTGATTCTTTCCTTCATAAATCAGGGAATCGGAACTAGTCTCTGATTACCAGTCGGAAATCATGCCATATCAAACAACAATATGAGGACACAAGCTCATATCAAGCAGACAGAGTATGTCCATTAGGGGGATCATATGAGGAAAGGCAGCACATATATGTGGCGCAAAATCAACGACCACAATTAGAGGTGGTTCAAATAAACATAACAACTTTCATATACATGTGGGAGTCATAGATAGGACAATTGAGCCCATTTACAATCATTGGTTTAGGAGGCATGCCCAAAACAGGTGCATATAGACAATCAAACAGTCTCCAGGTATTGGGAGATTGGTGGAGTTAGAGCCCACTGTCTACTAGACAACAGGTGTGAGGGAGTCATGCTCTCTCCAGACTTCATACGTGCCATAGGCATCAAGACGTTCAAACTCGAACGTCCTATTGGTCTACAGCTAGCATGTGTTGGCAGTAAGCTGACCATCAACTATGGAATGCACACCAACATCCACTTTGGTGAACACAATATTGAAGAATACTTTGATAGAGCAAACATAGATTACTATGACGCAATACCGGGAACACCGTTCCTACATAAACTGGGGATATCCCTCGACTGTAGAGGCAAAGGATGCATCTGCATGGGAAAGGAAGTAATTCCAAACCATGTGAATGCTTGGGAAGTGCAGCTGGAATATCAGAACCCAGCTGAACATAAGACTCAAATTGTGAGTCTTAAACCCAACCTTGCAAGCCACACTCCGTGACTCGCAAATGGCTCCTCATTGCAAGTGGAGCCATTGACAAGCTTGCCAGATGGGAGGCAAGACAAAGGAAAACAGCTAGAAAAGCAACAAGAAATTGATGTTGGTCTATCTGACCAACATACCAACGGAAGTACCGATGGGATTACTGGCACCAATCAACTGTGTTTAATGGCTGATGACTTTCCCAAACTTAGGGAAAGATGGGAGTTAGAGTTTTCAGACCTGTTTGGAGGTGTGCCTTTAGAACTTCCTCCTTGGAGGGAGATCAACCACAAAATTAAGTTCATGGATGAAACTAAACAGTTTCATTATGATTGCCAAAGTGTTCTGAGGCACTTCGAAATGAACTGATTGACAAAGTTGATTGGTATACCACCACTGGTTGGTGGGTATCAGCATCAGTACATTCTGCAGCATCAGCACTATGCATTCCAAAGAAAAATGGAAAGCTCAGACCAGTGATAGACCTACATCTATGCAATGACAACACAGTGAAGGACATTACGCCCTTCCCAGACCAGGATACGATCTGGCATGACATAGCTTGTGCTGCATACCAGTCCAAGCTTGACATGTCTGATGTGTACAAACAAATATGCATAGTCAAGGAGGACATTGATAAGATGGCCTTCATGACAATATTTGGCACATTAGTGTTGCCACAGCTCGGCTAGCTGGCTTAATGGCTAGCCAAGCCGTGGCTATGGCTCAAAAAGCCAGGGTCAAAATCCTGAGCTGCAGCCGAAGCTTCAGCTAGCTGCAGCTCAGACCAGCTAGCCAGCCAACAGCTCTTAGCTGGCTAGCTGGCGTGAGCCACAGCTAGCTGAAGCTGCAGATGCAGCTTGGCCACCATGGCGTCGCTGTGGCAGCACCAGCCACAGTGGTAGCCACTGCCATTGGTGCAGCACGCACCAACAGTACATCACTGTGCACCACCACCACCACCACCATCGTTGGGGCAGCATGGGTGCTGCCCCAATGATGGGGCCATTGTCGAGTCCGGTGACAACACCTGTGGTGGGTGCTGTCACAGCAGTGGCAACACAACCACACTGGAAGTCAATACTTCTGGTGTGGTTTCACCACTACTGTTGTTGGGGCAGTACCACTGCCCCAACGATGGGGCCGTGCTGCTGTCGACGGTGACAGCACCCATGGGTGCTGTCACAATGGTGGTGACACAACAGCACCAGAAGTATTGACTTCCAGTGTGGTTGTGGCACCATTACCGTTGTTGGGGCAGTGGTATGCCCCAACGATGGGGCTGTTGTCGCTGTACTCAACAGTGACAGCAGTGACACAGCCACACCGGAAGTATTGACTTCCAGTGTGGTTGTGGCACCACCCGTGACCACAGCCCAGCTTGGACCAGCTTCAAATCGAGCCCAAAGCTCGAGCTGAAGCCTGAGCCATTAGAAAGCCATTGCTTTGGCTCAGCTAGCTGAACCAAAGCTTTGGTCCAGCTGCGGCTTAAGAGCTGGCTTACAGCCAGACCGCAGCAACACTACGGCACGTTCAAGAGCCAGGTTATGCAGATTGGTGCTTGCAATGCGCCATCTACATTTCAATGTCTCATGATGTTGATTTTTCATAACCAAATTGGTTGATCAGTCCACATATACTTGGACAATATATTCATCTATTCGAGCTCTATCGAAGAGCACAAAAAACACCTTCAAAAGGTGTTTGAAATATTACATGAGGCACATTTGTTCCTCAGTGGAAATCGATCCAAGATCAATTTGTATTCACCCTGTATGGAGTGCCTTGGTCATATTATAGATGACAAGGGCATCCATGCAGACACAGATAAAATGGAGAAGGTTCAAGGTTGGAGAAGACCTCGAACATTTAATGATGTCCAACAATTTTGGGGACTCGTTCAGTATCTGGCACTGTATATGCCAGATTTGACAGCATATACAACTCCCTTATCAGGGAGTGCATGAAACAACAGGATGTTTCAATGGATGCCCTTGATGGATAAGTGTTTTGAATCCATCAAAGCACTAGTGTGTAAGGCTCCAATCTTGAAGCCTATAAATCACGCTAGTTCAGAACCCATTTGGGTTGTGACGGACAGCTCCAAGTCTGGAGTTAGAGCAGTTTATGGACAGGATCCAGACTGGATGACTTGTTGTATGACTTGTTGTCCAGCAGGGTTTCTTTCGAAGAAATTCAGTCCCATGCAACAGCGTTACAAAACACATGAGCACAAGACAATTGCTATTCTAGAAGCACTTATGAAGTGGGAGGATAAGCTACTGGGTTGCCAGTTCACACTGGTGACAGATAACAAAGGTCTTGAATACTTCGAGACACAACAGCATCTGTCTGACAGACAGGTGTGCTGGTGGGAGTTCCTCTCCTGGTTCAACTATACCATGGTACATGTACCAGGGGTGGAGAACAAGGTAGCTGACTGTCTGTCGCACTACTATGAGAATGATAAGCAGGGTGAAAGTCATCCCATGGAAGAATATGTTGATGCAGATGCACAGCTAGATCCAGAAGCAGAGTTCCTCCCAATGGATCGATTCATAGAAATATGAATGGCCACAGTGCGACAGTCACAGTGATTACAAGATGCAACAGAGCAGTGTGTCACTGATGTGCAGCAGATGAAGCAAGCAGGGGAAGTACCTCCCACACAAGTGGAAGGTAATGAGGAGGACAATGTACTAGCCACAGTGTCTGGTGCGGACTCAGAGAGTCTATGCTCACGTGGAGAACACAAGTTTGACCTGAAACAAATCATAGCCAATGGCTATGAAACAGATCCAATACTCAAAAAAGTATTGGAAAACCCTGAGGCTCACCCCAGATTCAGGGTGAGAAATGGACTGGTTTGGACAAAGAACCAGTTCAACAAAGACATTGTGTGTCTTCCACAGGAAGGTTTTTCCAAGGGGAGGAGAATGGTCGAGATAATTATCAATCATGCACATAAAGTAGTTGGCCATTTTGGAATTCAAAACCAACAAGTACATCAGGTGATCATACTAGTGGTCAGGAATGGCAGCCAACATAGAGTCGTTCTGTGAATCCTGTGCAGCCTGTCAGGCTGTGAAGAAGGAGAATAGACGACCAGCAGGGTTGTTACATACCCTGCTGATACCTGATAGACCATGGCAGTCTATCAGAATAGACTTTGTTGGTCCATTGCTGGAATTGAAGGGTCATGACTATTTATTAGTTGTGATAGACAGACTCACGTCTATGATGCATCTAGTGCTGACTATGGTGAGAGTTACAGTGTGACAAGTTGCGTGGTTATACCTCAAAGAGGGAATACACCTGCATGGAGTATCTGAGTCAATCATCTCGGATCGCAACTCCAAATTCACCTCCATATTTTGGAGAGAATTGCAGTGAATAATGGGCACAAAATTGCTCATGTCCACAGCATTCCACCTGCAGATGGATGGAGCAACAGAACAAGCAAATCATTCTGTAGGGTGAATACTCCACACTGTAGTGCAGAGTGATCAGAAGGATTGGGCCGAGAAATGCCCAATGGTAGAATTCGCACTGAACAGTTCAGTCAGTGCAACCACAGGATGCACACCGTTCAAATTGAACTGTGGATACTTGCCCTGTATTGGGCAAGTACTATCAGTGGATACTCCCTTTAGAGGAGTACGGCAGTTTGCACAACAAGTGTTGTGGAACCTGATTGATGCTCACAATGCAATCAATGTGAGCCAGGTGCAGCAGACAGATGCTGCAAATACCAGACGCTGTCAGGGAACAATGTATGAGGTTGGACAGCTAGTATATCTGTCTATGAAGAACCTGTCCTTACCTAAAGGATGGGCAAAGAAACTAGTGCCCAATTATATTGGGCCATATCAAGTTGTAGAGGTGGACAACTCCACCTCCAATGTGAAACTTGAATTACCTCCAGAGCTCATGGCTCAGAGGATACATCCAAAGTTTCATGCAAGTCTAATCAGACCACATATACCCAATGACAACAAACAATTCCCTTGTTCTGACATGAATTATATCTATGACTTTGGGAAGGAAAATGACCTAGAATGGTTTGTCAATGAGATCATCACTCATCACTGGACTAGTGACTCCAAGTTGGAGTTACAAGTACAGTGGTCATTAGGAGATGTCACCTGGGAGCCACTCTGCCTGCAGAGAGTTAGAAGCACTAGATGCTTATCTAGAGCTGAGAGAAGTTAGGAAGCCGCATGAGCTTCCTAATCGTGCCTTATAGGCACAATAAGGACAAGGAGTGAGTCCTTTAATAAAAGGACTTGACACAAACATAGTTCATGTTGGCGATTTGTGTGATGCAATGCCATCACGTGAATTGATTGATCACATAACGCAAAGGGTGCACTCACCTTAAATTTAAGCAATGATTTTATTGCTGCTTCAAGGCTCTTTGCCACCTACTACAACACCCGCACCAGTGTGAGTGTACTAGCAATTTCCACATGGACACCAAAGTGTTCCATACACACCACCCTGCAGAGGCACTACCTAGTGCCTCTGAGCAATTTGCTATGCTCCCAAAGGAGCAGAGCTGGACAGTGCATGGCATCAAGGATGCCATAGCCATCATCCATTGCAACTCCTGCCTGGAGTGCAACACCTACACACAGCATTTGCTGCAAGCTGCCAAGTTGCAGCTTATAGATCCTTGAATGCGCAACATTGAACACACATTAAAAGTGGCATGGCCACCTTTGCTGGCCAAAATGGCACATCCTTTTATTAAGGACACTGTATCCTCTTACAAAGAGGAAACACTGTAAGACAGCTATGCTGTCTAGTTGCAGATTTGCTTCCGAAGTCATGTACACAATCACCCACACACATGCTGCTCACAAAGAGTGTCGCATTGCCTAGGCTTGTGATTCTGAACCACATTTCCCTTTATCGTAGATAGTTTGCCACTAATTCCTTTATTTCTGAATGTCTTTTTGGTTCTATTCTCATATAAATACCACTAGAGTCACGAGAAATACATTATCTTTTCCCCTCACTTCTACTCGCCCAGCTCCCTCTGAAACCTCTCGAAAGAAACTTAAAAGAACTAAGTCAGAAACAACATTTAGGTCTAGAAAGACAATAACACTTACAAACTGGTGTGCCCACCACAAGGAACTAATACCAGTTCCAAAGACCTTGCTGCTCTTTTGGCCAACAGACGTCTTTGGCGACTTGCAAACACTTCCATGCACTCCATCTCGGGCTTCAGGTACTTGAGTATAGATAATCCTTGGGCACCAAAACATAACATTCTAACCACCATACCAAACTCTTCTCAAATCCCGGTTCTGTCACCATCATCAATTCGACCTACAAGAACCGATCAGGTCACTACTCAAGCCCAAGTTTCACAAAGCACACCAGAATTTTCCTCACCTAGCATAGAGTCAATCGAAATTTCCTCAGAATCTGACATCATAACCGATGAACCTTCGGACTCCATAGACAACACAAACATAGACCTTACCCAGCGTTTAGCCATTCAAGTTCCCCATCTGCAAACACCATCTCTACCACAAAATTCCTCAAACATGGCATCTTTGACCACAGGACATGCTGCTATGCCAGTGCCAGGGACCTCCAAAGCTCTGAATATGTTCGATGGGGATGACACCAAGCTAGAAGACTTCCTAGATCATTTTGAAACACTTGCAGAAGCTGCTAAACTAACAGATCAGGAACGAATCACAAAAATTGGCAAATATGCGACAAGAAAACAAAGAAACTTATTTGAAGTTCTTGAAGGGTATGACCCAGCAGACTGGGCTATGTTTAAGAAATCTCTTGCCGATCTCTATCCTAACGCTTTTAAAGCTCAACAATACACACAGCAATCCTTGGAAACATTCACGGCGAAATCAGCTCATGGAGATATCAGAAGAAGATGAACTTAATGACTATTTTAGAAACTTCCTGCCCATCGCACAATGGCTGGTCACTTACAAGAAAATCTCATCAGAAGATTGCAACCGACAATTCTGGTTCGGCTTTCATCCACAAACTCGCACTAGCTTGAAATATCAGCTCCGTATCTCAAAACCAAATCATGATATCTCTGTACCTTATGATTTTAAAGACATATTCAAGGCCACCAAGTACCTTTTTGACAATCAAGCCTTCAATCTTGACCCACAGCCACAAAATGGCAAGACAAGGAGTTCCTGGGTAGACCACATGACAAAGGAGGAAGAAGAAGAAAGAAAGCAGGAGACAGATGAGGAGGATGAGATGAGAGTAATGAAGAAGATTAGATTGGGAAGTAAGGGAGAAGAAAGAGAGAAGGGGAGGGATTTGACAGACTCACTGGATACGCTCATCACAAAATTAACATTTCTGCAAGTTCATGACACCAACTATGCCATCAATTATGTGAAACTGGCCCTTAATTACCCCACAATTGCTGACCAACTTCCTAGCCCTTCATTCTTCACAATGACCTCACTGCCATCGACAAATGCTCAGACTCCGTGACCATCCTATGCTCAAGCAAATGGGCCTTGGGTTTGTGCCTTCTGCAAATGGTTAGGCTGCTACACTACCTCCTGCAGTATTGCAACACAATACATCAAAGAGGGGAAGATAATTCAGCATGAGTTCTGGTATCGCCAACCTGACAACTCACGAATACCGACTCACGAAAAGGGAATCAAATTTGTGGTGGATACTGAACTTGAAAGGTGGAGAGATGTTCCTGTGCCTAGTTGGGAACGTCCACCACATCAACCATTATTTGTTGAAACAGATGCAATGGAGGCATTTATCGTAGAAATTGAGGAAGAACCTAGACTAGTCTTTATGGTTCCAACTCCTACAGTTCCTCAAACAGAATCTTCTACAACAACACCTCAATATAAATTCTGCTCTAAAATAGAAGATGCTTACCCAGCTGGCTCCACATTTGATTCATTACTTAAAATACAGGTAACCTTATCCCTGCAACAGGTTTTAGCAAGCTGCCTGGATGTTCGGAAATGAGTGGTAGAAACCTGTAAAACCAATAAAGTATCCTCAGTGTCTGTGCTCTTGACCACAGCACAGCAAGCTGAAGTCTTCAACATTACAAAAGGAATAGGCTTATCACTATTCACCTCGAGAAGTTGACATAGTACTACCAGGAAACCAGCCACTGATAGGAGTAGTCAACACAGCGTCGTCTCTGGTGAACATACAACGTGGCCCAGTGGAGAAACTTCAGTTAGTTCTCAACCCCAACATTTGGCTCTCTATGACTATGGCAAATGGAGAAGGAGATACAATTGCAGGAGTAGTCAAAAACTTACCCATAAGCTCCATTACAATCCCAGTACACACTCACATGGTGGATGACAATGCCCCATATGACATTCTCCTTGGATGACCCCTTCAAGTGGTGGGAAAGGTAGACACAAGATGCAGGAGAAACATTAATCATACATGATCCAGTTAATCCACACCATTGCATCCACATCCTGACTCATCCACATGTCTCACAGAGTCAGAGCTCACATCTGAGTCACTATTTAGCCCTGAAAGTGGCCCCTGTTATTTGTGCAGGAATCACAGTAGTCAAGAGCGTCAGTCCAGCATATAGAACAGCAGTTTCACCTTTCACAGAATGATGGCTGCAATTCGCTTATGGTTTGCCAGGGACAGTAGATGTTCTGGCCAGCAAGTACAAGCCAGTTGAAAAGAAGGTTCGACTGGTACCCACGACCTTGCCAGAAGAACTACATGTCAAGTGCAGGTTTCCAGAAGATCCTTTGTTCTCACTCACACCACTACTGACTCAACTGCCATTGATTCGAAACTTTGGGGAGAGACTGACGAGGGAGAGGTGGGAAGCATTAAACATTGGAAAAGATGGATTTTTGACTGAGGAGGAGGTGAAAGTGGTGTTCACTGTCTTAAGAAATAATGAGGCAGGGTTAGCATGGACAGAGGAGGAAAAAAGAAGATTTCGCAATGACTACTTCGAGCTGATGATCATACCAACCATCGAACACGTACCATGGGCAGAACAGAACTACCCCATTCCTCCAGGACTTTTCAAACAAATGCTTAGAATTGTAAAAGATAAAATAGCATCTGGTGTCTTTGAACCATCCTCATTGTCCTACTGCTCCAAGTGGTTTTGCATTGCAAAAAAGAATGGGGGGTTTAGGCTAGTCCACAATCTTCAAGCACTGAATGCAGTAACAATTAAGGATGAAAGCTTACCTCCAGTGGTGGAACAGTATGTGGAAAGATGTAGAGGAAGGAGCATTTACTCAGTATGTGATATTTTTCTTGGATACAACCATAGGCTGTTGGATGAATGGTCTAGAGACTTGACCACTTTCCAAACACCTAGGGCATCTCACAAGTACCACCATACCTACAGATATACCTGTACTCTTGAAAAAATGGAGAGTACAGATATGAGATTTGGTCAAACATTTACACATAAATACTCGCAAGTACAGGTAGAGTACAGGTATACCTGTGAAAAATCAGCAAATACCTGCAGATATCTGTGATACCTGTGAAAAATGGAGAGTACAGATATGGCTTTTAGTGACCAAAATACGATACTCATGAGTACAGGTATGTACTTGTGAGATGCCCTACAAACACCCCTAGGACCTCACTGGCTCACAGCCTTGCTGATGGGATAGACAAACTCAGTACCAATCTTTCACAACGATGTGCACTTCATCTTACAGGATGAAACAGATGTAGTGCCACCATTTATCATTTTATCGATGATGTTCCAGTTCTGGGACCACACATGAAATATCAGTTAGAAGGCGGAATATTTGAAACCTTACCAGAGAACCCTGGAATTTGAAAATTTGTTTGGGAACATCTTGTAGATATCAACCAAATCTTGCATCATTTCAAGCATGTGTGAGTGGCAATTTCAGGCAAGAAGTTGTTCATAGGCATTCCTGAAGTCACCATTGTAGGACATCGTTGCACATTCGAAGGCCGAATTCCAAACACGTCCAAAGTTGATAAAACCTTGAATTGGCCTCCATGCAAAAATGTTTCTGAAGTTCAAGGTTTCCTGGGAACATGTGGGGTAGTTCAAATTTTCATACCAAGATTCACAGAGATCACCTTACCTCTGGTCATACTCACAAACAAAGATGCCATTTTTACCTGGATGGAGAATCAGGCCACAGCAATGCAACTTCTTAAAGAAAGCGTGGTCTTGGCAGAGGTGCTGAAGGCTATCAATTATATCAGTTTAAATCGAGTCATATTGGCAGTAGACTCATCTGTGCTAGCCATGGGCTGGATCCTCTTGCAATTAGATGGTCAGGGAAGGCACTGCCCATCCCGCTACGGCTCAATTGCCTGGAACAACCAAGAGGTGAAGTACTCACAAGCCAAACTAGAGCTTTATGGACTGTTCCATGCCTTGTGTGCCTCCCATCTCCACCTTGTTGGCCTCCCAGATTTTGATGTAGAAGTGGACACCAAGTATATACAGGGTATGATTAACAATCCGGACATACAACCAAATGCCGCTATGAATCGATGGATTCTCGGTATTTTGCTTTTTGATTTTAAACTAGTACACGTACCGGCAAGGAAACATAAAGGACCAGATGGGTTGTCAAGAAGGAGAAGAGTAGAGGGGGACCTGGAGGAAAGTGAGGGCGACACGGAGGAATGGATTGATGAGCTGTTGGAACTGGGGATTTGGGTCAATTCGTGGTAGGGAAGGGCACGGACGGCGAAGGAAGGGAATAGTGAGGGTGAGGAAGGGAAGGGAGAGAGAGCTATAGATGAGAATGGCAAAGATATAAGGAAGTTCACATACACAACACACAGCGCTCACCACTTCCCCATCTTCACGCTGAAATCACAAGTCATTCCAACGGATTGTCAGCTTCCACGTACGGAGAAGGATCAGCAGATGGACAAATGCCTTAAGAGGGTCCGAACCTTTCTATCCACTGTACAGAAGCCCACAGGGATGAGCAAAAAGGAAGTATGAAGTTTTGTTAACTACACCCGACAATTTTTCTTGAAAGAGAATCATCTGTGGAGGCGTCAGCACTCTGGATTTCATCAGCTTGTTATCGAGCCAGAACGTCGACTCACAATTATCATTGAAGCTCATGACGAACTTGGCCACAAAGGATTTTACTCGATGTGTAGGACCCTCCTAGATCAATTTTGGTGGCCAGGTCTGGAACACGATCTTGCTTGGTTTATCAAGACATGCCACGAGTGTCAGCTGCATAACATGGCCCATATCTTTATTCCACCTACATCATCGATTCCTGCACCACTCTTCTGCAAGGCCTATTTTGACACTGTGTTCATGCTGGCCACTCAAGGGTTCAAAATTTTGATGCAGGCATGTTGCAGTCTCACAAACTACCCAGAGTGGATAAAATTACGAAATGAGACAGGAGCCACAGTTGGGAAGTTCATCTTCGAAAATCTGTTATGTGGGTGGGGAGCTGTAGAAATGATAGTGATGGACAATGGATCACCGATGGTGGCAGGACTTGAATGGCTCAGCAAAATGTATCATATTAATTATATCTGCATCTCACCATATAACAAACAAGCTAATGGTGTTGTCGAGTGCAGCCATCGCACCATTAGAGAGTCAATCATCAAAGCCTGTGAAGGCAACATATCTCGCTGGCTGACAGTGGCAGTTTTTGCTTTCTGGGCCGATTGTGCTACTAGTCAAAAAGCCATGGGTTATTTCGCTTTCTATAAGGTTCATGGAATTGAACTGATCCTGCCGTTTGACATCACGGAAGCAACATTCCTCATCCCAAAACTTGAGAAACCACTCTCTGATGAAGAAGTGATTGCGATATGTGCCCGGCAGTTGGAGAAACGGGATAGTGATCTAGCAGATATACACAAATGAGTCCTTAAAGCATGTTACACATCAATATCTCAATTTGAAAAAGACCATGAACATACTATCTGTGATTATAACTTCAAACCCAGTGTGCTCATCCCTGTCAGGAATACACGGATTGAAGCAGACCATACCCAAAAGTGCAAACCTTGTTATCTAGGACCGATGATAGTAGTCACATGTACTCGTAACAGTGCTTACTGTCTGGCCGAACTCAACAGAGCAGTTGCAAAGCTGCCCTATGCTCCCTTTTGTCTTATTCCATACTATCCGTGATTGCGTACCATTACTCCAGTTACATCGCTTGTTGACCCTGCAGATATCCCTGTAGAAGATGAGGCTTGAGGCTTGGACAGCAAACAGCAGACAAAGTACACGGTGTTTTTGGGGGTGGGGAGGAGATGTAAGACAGGTATGCTGTCTAGTTGCAGATTTGCATCTGAAGTTGTGTACACAACCACCTACACACATGCCGCTCACAAAGAGCGTCGCATTGCCTAGGCTCATGATCCCAAACCACATCTCCCTTTATCATAGATAGTTTGCCACTGATTCCTTTATTTCTGAATGTCTTTTTGTTCTATTCTCATAAAAATACCACTAGAGTCACAAGAAATACATTATCTTTTCCCCTCACTTCTACTCACCCAGCTCCCTTCTGAAACCTCTCAAAAGAAACTTTAAAGAACCAAGTCAGAAACAACATTTAGGTCTAGAAAGACAATAACACTTACAATGTGTGAGCCCCAAGCAGAGCTTGATAATTTACGAGCTGCTCTCGACAAGGAGAGGCAGCGCTGTTAGGGATCCCTATAATGTAATTATAGTCTCAAGAGTCTGACTATAGGGTTCCAAGTGTTTCTGACAAGTAGTTGTACTTATATCTCTATTTTTTGTAACAGCTGCCTGAGTTGACATTAACAGTCCACAAGAGCCCACAACATGGGATGCTGACCTAACACCTGCCAAATCCAGAACTCAGCTTCAACTCAGCTGCTTATCAATAATTACCTTTATTGTAACTCAGCAGCTGAGGTAAGCCAACTCATTGGTCAGCATAAAACCATTAATGGACACAATTCAGCAGTAGTTCTCTATTGCCGGAACAAGCTATGAATAGACAGGAACGCAGTGTCACTGAGTCCGAACAGCGAAAGCCGCTCTGGCCAATCAGAATTCCTAGACTAACAGGGTAGAAATGACAAGCAACCCGACAGTAAAAGGTGCTGTGCCGATATAACGAAACTACCACAACCTTCTCACCAGGATCCACCAATTACCAGACCTTCCAAAACTAGTTTGAAACCGAAAAGAAAACGGACGATATCAACGCTCCAAAACAGTTTTGCAACTTGCTGCCGCGGATCTTGTCCTTCCGCTCCTTCGAAACTTGGCTATCCGAAAAGACCGTCAGTTGATATCACCTAATCAATTATTGCGACCTTGAGCCTAATCATCCAAAACCACATTCCCCATATATTGCATATAAAAACAAACCACTGGAACCCTGTATGCTCTCAATCATACTTTCAAGTACTATCTTGACCAGACTAAATACCACTAGACTCACAAGAAATACATTAAATTGCACCCTCACTGCAAAGCACACAGCTCTCATCTGAACACCTAGAGAAAGAATCACTTACTAAAGAACTAAGTCAGTTAAAATAGTCTTTGGTTGATATCCCCTTGAACACTATCAGTGGCTAGACTAAACTTGATTGTGTACCTTACACCAACGTTTAGTTCTGAGTTCACAGTTTCCAAAACAAGCGCAATCGCAAGATGGTAGGATTTCAGGGGTAATATGACCGGCAGTGAGCATGGGACAATTTTTGGTTTTGAAGATCTTGACCTCTGTGAGGGGACAGTTGTTCTCAGCATTACCCATTTTCCAAGATGCGAAGGATGACTTTGGGTGTATTGATGGTGCGTATTCAGCCAGCAGTTCAGTAATGTTGCTGTCAGTGTTGCTAAAGGTCTCTTCTAGTACATTCGGTGGAGGTGTTAAGGGTGATGACACTGTCAAGCCTGAAGGTTCTCGACTTGTGGAGATGGTGGTGAAGGAGAGTGAAGGTGGCATGTTATGTGTAGTTGCTCTTGTCCTTAGGGGCATAGGCGTTGAAGGAGTCCTTTGAGAAGACAGTTTGACTGAGCTTCCTATTTTAAACCGGTGGAAGGAGGTTGAACGTTGTCAAAAAAAAAGTGAAAGGGTGTTGATTTTGGCACCCTCGCTGATCAGCTTCAACAGATGGGTTCAGAATCTCTCTGTTGTCCCGTAGGTTCATCTACTAAAAACAGCTGTTCAAAGTTTTTGGAAGAAGGGTCCTCTCCAACTTTTGTGTAGTCAGGTGATCTTCTAGTTAAAGGAAATGTCGATAATGGAAAGAAATGTGATTGTCTGAATAGGTAGAGAAAATGAGAGAGAGAGAATGAGAGAGAAAATGAGAGAAAGAATATGTGGTGAGGTTGGTATCCTTACAATTTGGGGTACAGGTGCTTATAAGCATTCTGGAAGCATGCAGATGATCACAATGAGTTTTCTGTCTATGTGTGTTTGTATTTGTTGGGAGACACTAATCAATACTTCTAAAAAATTAAACCAGAGCAAGTTCGGTGCGAGTATGCTTCCATAACATTACATTAACCCCGCATAAATACCATCTGCTGTCTGAACCTATCGTCGGGTTTGCACGCATTGCTTGGGAAGGAATCCTGGAGAGGCAAATAGTGGGTGATAGTTCAAGAATACCCCGTAAAAGATAGTTAACCAATAGCAAGTATACGTACAGTGTCGTTGAAGATCTCAACCGTTCTCGCTATATGAACTCCTGGCGCCTCAGTCAACATGGCGCCATTCTGATTCTCCAGATTAATTAAAATGTTTTCGGATAGAGATCAAACAAAGTTACTGTGTGCTGTCCAAAGCCTCGATTCATTGGAGTGAAGCTGGGCCCGTCGAGGGAATACATACTGCTATGTTTGTTCTGCGTGTGGCCTCTCATACTAAGCCTAATAATCGTGACTCAACTATTACTATCGTCCACTGCCGGTGAGTTACAATCGATTTTATTAGAATCAAGCCGCGTGAGACTTTTTTTGAAATAAACGTACGCAGCGTCGTTAAATAAATCTTCCCAGATGAGAAGTAAAAGGGTATCCTTTATTATATGATGCAGTGAGATCATTGGAGTAACCACACTAGCTGGGTTCTGCTCACCAATTCAATGTTGTAGGTTGAGCAAACCACAAAGCAAGGAATAAAACTTGCACAATGCTGACTAAAACCCCTTGGTTAACGAAATTGAACATTATTTTGTTGATAAGGTGGTTCGTGCTATGTGATCCAGTTTAGGATGCGCAGTGATTGTGAGAATCAAGTCGGTACCTTTTGAACGGAGTTCTGACGGTGTGAAGCAGTGTGCAGAGGCCGATGGTAGCAATTATATCCGTCAAAGAAGCTATAGCATACCATAGTCCGCATACTAGCTGATTAAATGGTCCAGGTTAAGTGCCTAAGCTGATCACCCAAACACCCACATGGAAAGAACTGCCAGAAACGGACGATAGTGACTTGACTTGAATCGTCTTTTCCACAATATCTACATGTATCGAGTCAGTCGACCGTCACAGGAGGGAAAAATATATAGGATGCTCACATATACCGAGTCCTGAATCATGTGAATAACCGACTGCTCAGTGGTCAACATCAAACTTACCGATTTCCCCAAAAACGTCGACGAGCTAGGCAAGCGTGAACAGGCGGAATTTAAGAAGAAGGAAGGACTTACTATTAAAACGCACAGTGGCCACCAGCGGCAATCCACTACAGGCACACTGAACACATATCTTAAAGAAAGTATATTGCACCTACGTATGTATATGGTCCACGCAGTGTAGCTCTGGGCACTACCAAGAGGATCAGGGTCATTCTACCCTTGAATGAAACAGAGGCTTACGCGGTCGTCAAAATGACATCTCCAAGGGTTTCGAGGAAGAAGTAGCTGTAATATTGGAATTTTATTTTATAGTCAGGGGGACTGAGGTTTGGCTGGCCTTGGGACTGAGTTCAATGCAAGAGGGTCGCAAAAAGCACCGATCTGGCAGATAGTCAAAGGAGATCGGCCTCTCAGGCCAACGGCGACGTACCACATTGTGATCGAGTACTAATGTGATTACTATCGAGCCCAACAGATCAAGCAGCCTTGAAAAATAATCAGAACGTATCCAAGAACCGTTGAAACATCATACACAAGTAAAACCAGCTAAGAGGCGGGTGAATTGGTATGTTCCAAGTACAGGCACTTCAATGTATTAGTTATAACTCACAATCACTTTGAAAAGCTTGCGGTCAGAATTTGAGTTCACGTATCCATATGTCTGACATATGTTGATTCCAGTAACACTATCGATGAGACGATGAGAGAGGGAAAGGCCTAAAGTTTTTTCAGCTTACATGATGGAAAGCATGCCACCTTTTTTAAGTTGGCTGGAGTCAGCGTGCGAGGTTTCTCAGGCGGAATCTCTGTCCACTCACCATAGAGTGCAGGTCTGTAGAGCGTGGCGGGGTCGACACTCGAGGGTAAGGCCATATTATGACTGCTCCAAAGAACAACTTTGCCGGTTGGAGACAGAGTTCCACGGGACGATGGGAGGCTTGAAGATGGGGAGATATATGAGAGAAATTAATAATGTATGGTACGGGCACTGACAGGCTATTTTCGTTTCGTGAGCGTCTGAGGAAGCGTCATGTGGTTTCATACCTTCAGTGCGCGAGTTGAGATGCAGCACTCAAGCTGTGATTTCAGATGCTTACAATGATGGTCCGGGGTATGAAAATTCTCACCTTGCGGCCCAACACGGTTTTGCATGTACAATGCTGACCTCCACTGGCCATCATCCGCATCAGATACGAAGGTGTGCGACCCAGTCTCAATTCACGAATTTACCACTAAAGAACGTTGCTTGAAGTTTTCCCATTGAAGGGTGCTTTCAGAGACGGCGTTCTCCTTGAGCGAAAGAGTAACAACTTGCGCCTGGGATGGCAAACCTTCAAGTTGAGGGGGAGTCTGAGCTCACCTCTTGAATGCATCATCAGTACACCGCACCTGAACAGCCTAAGAACGAGAAGAATTAGAAGATAGTCCTACTTCTGTTATTCCCACAGCCCATTTTTGGAAGGACGACAAATTCTCAATAACCATTTCCATATAATTTTCTTTATCTCCTATTCATCCTCTCTCTCAGCTCGCCACTCAAGTGCCGTGGGTGCTCAAGCTTCCTGTGTTGCATATCTATCGGCGCTTGGCTTTCTGCGGAATGATGCTATCTAGCATCTGGACTAAAGTGCTTTCTGAACATGCAAGTAACGAGCGGATATTTCTTTGAAAGAATCAATGATTGCCTTGAAGTTGTGGGCTGAGTCATGAGACCCGGTGTATATTTCATCGAGGGAGAACGCTTGGCATTCTAGTTGCTAGTGGTGATATGGTCCGAGGAGTTTATGTAAAGGCGGGCATGAAATGGACCTCATGATGTGAAGAAAGGGTTATGATGGAACACGCAGACATATTGATGGTGTACAACATAGGGAATAATGGCTTTTCGGGGAAAGTAAATGCTAGTTCGGACAAATCTCATTTGTCCGGGTTCTCTGGATGAGGCACGTGATCATACTACACACGCGCGCACGTCGTACAAGCCATCGCTTTTCTTTGTCTTTCTTCCTATGTTCCCTAATTTCCTTTATTCCACTTGTCCTACATATATGTGTCTCAGTCTCACTAGTCCGCTCCTCACGTCTCGCTCTCCTCACATCTCGCACTCGATAGTCATCAAGACTTCGAGTTGCTTTTCTTTTGCAGTTAATCTATAGCTGTGCATGTCCACTTTTGGACGCAAGCAAACAGCAGTGCCTCGTCCTCCAACAAACACAAAGACTCGCAACGTGAAACGTGCAGCAAACGCGGCATCTACACCAGGGCCTTCCAATTCCTCATCTCCTCGTCTCATGTCTCCATTCGAACAGATATCACCTGATGATGGTACCTCCCAACTTCCGTCAGACGGCACGCCAGCTTCGGTTGTGAAAGAGACTGCTCCTGCTCCCCACGAAGAGTCCTCCGCATTGAAGTTCCTTGCAGAAGCACTAGGTGCCCTACTTCAGGGGCAGAGCCTGCAACAATCTGCGCTAGCTGCACAGCAAACAGAGCTTCGGGAGCAATTGCGCATTCAGCACGAAGACAGTCAGAAATTGCTCGGGCAAATCTGTGGAGCTCTGCTGTCGTTCTCACCTCAGAACACCTGTCAACAAACTGCACCCCTTCCTATGCATTCCCAACCATCACATCTCATATCGCAGCATCAGCCTCTTCCCCAAGCACAATCATCCGGCTTTGTTCCACCGCAGAAGCAAATGACTGCCCAATCCCACGGTTTTATGCCGCCGCCTACTGGAAACACTGGTGCCGGTACGTCATCCTTTCAATCTTTTTTTACCGACATCGAGGAGGCTACGCTACTGGCAATCGGGTGTCACACATTGAGGCCATCCCTTCTCTTTAAACTGGACACGCGCATCCGGGAAAAACCTGTTGGTACTACTCTGGAGTTTGAGAATGGCTCATTAGTACAATGTGAGAAAGAACCCTCACCCAAGGATTACCCATCTTGGGGATCGCTTTATTATCCTCTTCTTCGTTATTTCAGCATTCTTCAGATGCAGGTTCTGTCAAGTGGAAACATCTTTGCGAGTAAACAATTCGTTTTTGGATGTAACGAGTATCTGCACTCGCTCTACACAGTATACTTGGAGTACGAGTGGACAGCAGTTCTAAATTACCACTTTGCAGTTCATGTGAGACGACTTGTAGAGATGTCACAAGGTGATTACTCTAAATGGGGTGAAGTCGATGGTACGCTAGTCAATCGTCATTTGATCAGGCACCCCCGGGTACGCACTTTCAAGGACAAGACCAATACTTCGAAAGCCAATGACATCTCAAAACAAATGTGCAATGATTTCAACTACAGGCAATGCACGCGCTCCAAATGTGCTCGCATTCATAAATGTAAAGCATGTGACAGTGCTGAACATGGGCAGGCCTCATGTCCATCAGGCAAAAAGTCAACCTAGGACCCAGGCACGGTGAGGGATCTTTCTCTCTCGTCCACCCCTCGCCCGAGCCCGCTGGGCGAGCATCAGGTCCACTCTATCTGTCCTGGCCCTCTTGAATCACCGTCTCCATCATATTTGTCTCTGAAGCCATCCCCTCCCCTGCACAAACTACCTCCATATATGTTCACACCCCTACCTTATTCCCACTTGTTCCCCATAAGGCCACCTCCACCCACACGTCCCAATACGGATCCCCGTTGTAACGCACCTCCCCCATTACCAGAACTGCTTCCTCGAGTCAATTCAGCTCTTGTTAAAGATGCCTGGGAGTTTCATCTTCATGATTACCCAGACCGCTTCTTTGTAGATTCATTACTTCACATAATAGACTATGGTGCCCTACTCGGCTTTACTGGATCTGATCATCCCCAATCCTGCTCTAACCTCAAATCGGCATTTGAAGCCCCAGCTGCTGTTTCAGCTGCAATTCAGAAACTTCTGGACAATTTTCACGCACATGGACCCTTCAAGTCCCCTCCACTTCCAAATTTTCGGTCCTCCCCCCTTGGCACAGTCACACGCAAACGCAACCCCAAACAGCAGCTAATTAATCATTTATCTTGGCCCCATGACGATTCAGTAAATGATGGTATCCCAGATTCTGAAGGGCACATCAAATATGAAGCTTTCGAGAGTGCAGTGCAACTTGTCTGTTCTTTTGGGCAAAGCACACTGCTAGCTAAGCTTGATCTCAAAGAGGCTTTCCATCACATTCCTGTCACCCCTTCACAATGGCACTTGCTTGGTTTTCACTGGGAAGACAAGTTTTACTATGCCATTGTCCTTACTTTTGGCCTTAAGTCAGCACCTTATATTTTTAACCTATTTGCCAAAGCTCTTCACTGGATTATCCACCGCCATCTCCCTGGTGATCTCCGCCATTATTTGGATGATTTTCTGACGGTGTTTCATCCAGAAATGCCACTAGCCACAGCCAATGCTGCTATTGACTGGTGTATGGGTCTCGGTACCCAACTTGGTCTTCACTTTCAGCACAAAAAGACCATTAGGCCTTGCACTCGCCTTGAGTATCTAGGCCTTGAACTTGACACAATTTCAATGGAGGCTCGTCTCCCTACCGATAAGCTCTCTTATCTGCAAGAAATCCTCAATAACTCACTGGCATCGCCCTCAATCACCCTCCGGAGCCTTCAGGAACTGATTGGTTTCCTGCAATTTGCATCACAAGTCATTCCGCACTCTCGTGCCTTTATTCGCCGGCTTATAGACTTCTCCACTACATTTTCTGCTTCCTTTACTTGCCGTTGTATCCCCTCATATGCCTATGCTGACTTGAGGTGGTGGCACACATTCTCCTTGACATGGAATGGCATACGCCTTATCACACCCACATACCCAACTATTCATGTGTACACTGATGCCAGTGGTTGGAAAGGGCTTGGCGGGGCCAATGGTTCTCTTCACGAGTTCCTCGCCGGTTTAGACAGCATGACATACAGTTCAAAGAAATCTCTGCTGTTTTACAAGCTATATTACGTTGGGGCCACCTCTGGAAACATCACCATGTCACGTTTCACATTGACAATTCTGTCATTGTGACGGCACTCACGAAGGAGACTAATCACTCTCGATTCACGATGTCCGTTGTGCGCACGATTGTCATGCTAGCTGCTTACCTTGAATTTTCTTTCTCTTCTTCTTGGCTTCCTTCTGAGTTAAACGCGCTCGCTGATGCTGCTTCTCATTTTGAATATGCTCGTTTATTTGCACTGGCCCCCTACTTGCCATGCCAGAGCTGCTCGACCAACCCCCAGACCGTTGGTATCAAATCCATGCTAACCTCTCACCGAAAGTGGCATTCTTCCTCTGGCATGGCCTTGCCTCCAGCACCAGAAAAACCTACAACACAGGCCAGCGGTCATTTATCGACTTTGTCTCACTCAATCCTCAATTTCTCAACTGTGATGGCTCCTACCTCCCTGCCAGCAGCACCACCGTCCTCGAGTGGATTGCCCACCTTGGCTACTCAAAGAGACTGCTCGCATCAACCATCAAAGCATACCTTGGACACGTCAAGTCCCTTCACATTGATGCTGACCTCCCCTTCGATACCATCGAATCGCCACTCACCCAGCGCATTATCAGAGGAATCAAAAGATATTTTGGTGACAGAGCAAGAAACCCTACAGCCCCTATCACCCTTGATATCCTCCAAATGCTTGTCAATATCTCAAACCCATCCTCCTCCCTCGACAATGCTAACATTGATGCCGCCATCAAGCTAGCCTTTGCTGGCTTCATGCGTTCGGGAGAATTCACGGTAAAAGGAGAAAAGTATAAAGCCTTTGATCCATCCGTCCACCTCACTAGAAGTTCAATATCCTTTTTCCCATCCATCGATGCTCCCAGCCACATCAGTGTCACATTTCCCGCATCAAAAACTGATCCATTCAGGAAAGGTGTTACGGTATACATCGCAGCCGTCAATGCCCCCACCTGCGCCATCAAAGCATTACAAGACCTCTTTCGCAGTGACCCTAGAGAACCCAATGCACCCCTCTTCTGTAACACTGACGGCACCCCACTCCAGTACTCCATCTTCTCCACCAAGCTCCGCGCACTCCTTGCCTCCGCAGGATTTGACCCATCCAAGTACTCCGGACATTCCTTCCGCAGGGGAGCCGCCTCATCAGCTGCTCAAGCTGGATTCACCGAATATGAAATTCAACAACTAGGGCGCTGGCGCAGCGATGCTTACAAGCTCTATATAGACGCATCCCGCTCGCGCCTCCTCAATCTCTCTTCCCGTCTTCATTGGGCCGTTCCCGATGCTCTGCATTTCGAGCCTCCGGCTCTTCTCGTTGCTCCCTGCGTGGCTTGAGCACGGCCCAGTTTCATCCTGGTCGTGCAAGAGAGCGGTGGCGACGCAATAGACCCTTGCTTGCCCATCACGCACGAGAAACAGAGACCACTAAAATCGTCCGGGGAGCGTCTAAATCACGTGACCCCGGAGGCAAATTACTTTGGTTCTGTAGCAGTCGCGCGTCCTAGTAAGTAGTTACTTAGATAAGTCGACGGGTGTAGAATATTTCAGTTAAAATTAATCATATCATTTTCACAATTACATTCAAAATTATGGACACTTGTTCTCCTTATCAGTAGTAGCAGACTGATAGTGGTATCCTATCAATACGCGAGAGACAACCCCATCCCTGCCGTTGGTAGCAGGCATCGTTCGACGATTGTTATGAGACTGAATGGCGGCTGCAAAAGTCTGAACAGACCTTAATGAGTTTTCCAATGATGCTAAAAATGCAGGGTCAATGCCTTTCGAACCCGCAGACTAATTCTCCACGGTTTGCAAAAGAAAAGTCTGAACGTGTCTCTTTGCCGACACGTGAATCCAAATCACGAGACTACAGTGGATACTTAGAAGTTAGTAATTATACAGAAACTGTAGGACTTTATCAAATACCTGGAATCCTTCATTGTAGCCATTCCTCAATGAGTTGTTTTTTTTGTAGAACAGCCGGGTGCATCGTTGAAGATGAAAATGACGTGATCTCGGATAGTTCAATCTGAGATCACGCATTCAGATAGATACACATTTGATATGCTTTTTTAAACTCACTTCATCAATTTCAATGTTCCTTGCTTGTCAAACCAACGGGAACAAGATCGGTCGTGTCAAGAGAAACCTGTAATTCAAGGTCGAAATCCCCGGACACTTCGAGTTTGGGCAAAAAATCCTCTAGGGAGACTTGTAGCCATTCCGTGACCATTTTGTGCTCCCGTTCATGGTCTCTTTTTCGCTTGTTGCGCCTCGCATTATCCATGCATCTACTGCACCTGTTTGTCAACTGCCCGACCTTGGGACCTTTCATGGTTTTTTTGAAGTTCCCCAAGGGCTGTGGAGGACATGAAAGAGAGTTGCATATGAAGTGTCGGAGAGGCTCGAAGGTTGGATGTACACGTCGATGTTGACAATTGTCAAGTCACGTGGTACATGTTGACTTATCTGAGTAGCTACCTTACTAAGACGTGCAACCGAAGTAATTTGCCTCCGGGGTCACGTGATTTAGACGCTTCCCGGACGGGCATTTAACGTCTCGTACTCGAACATCAACAGACACAAGATAACTTGACTCTGTTTGTGGAGCTCTCGTTTAGTATCACCTGAGCCGGACTACATCAGGAAAATCTTACTTTACTATGTCAGCCTATGTAGGTTTGGTGGGTTTTGTAGACAATATGGAATGACCCGTTTCTTAGGCATCTCTGGTCACTCGGGCCGGATACGTGGCCGATACCGTGACAGCTCCGAGACCACCGAGAGTGTTCGGTACAATGACAGGTGCCTTCGATAAGGGTAGGGGAGGGTATACTGCAATAGCGTCCAGCGTGTAGGTGCAGGTGGACGGAGGGGCAGTGGCATGGAAGTCGTTCTGTAGATGCGGGATTGATTTCATTATTTCATGGAGTGACCGTGGTGGTGGCCTACGCTGCGTCAGGCGATAATCTGTTATGTATGGTATGGTATGAGGTGTGGAGTTATTGTAGACTATACTCGTGTTGAGGTCATGCTCCCGCGAACGAAGGCCCAGCGTAGAGCCAAGTTACGCGTTCAGCTCAAATGGGGCATGTGGGCGCCGATGTCGGTAGTTAAGCGAGTCCCACCTGGCCGTCTCGACGAGCTTTGCACTATATGCTCCAAGCGCCTTTCATACATAGCTCCTAATAACGATAGCTTTGGCCTGAGCTATCCCTACCGTACGGGCGCCAACGCACACTGAAGTTTGTGGCTCACGTCTGAGCGGTCATCAATGCTCAACGTTGACCCCGGGGGCCACACTTAGTCTTAATGCTGGAATAATCCGCTCATGATTGAACGTGGAGGGGGGAGATCCAATACGTTGACGCGAAGGTGACAGCGGGATCTAGACTTGCTGTTGAACGTTGAACGGTGAGCATCTCGTCGAGCTCACTTCTAGTGCAATGACACTAAACAAGAGCTCCACGAGCATCAGAATACAAGCTATTCTGTGTCTGTTGATATTCAAGTTTGCTTATAAACGTGCATTATTTCATATCTTGGACACCATCAAGGTGTCTGCGCGTTCCAACCCTTTCTTAACATCATGGAGTTAATTTTTCCCTTCGGTCTCTATAACATATCACCACTAGCAATTAGAAAGCCACGCGCTCTCCCTCGATGAACTATACACCCAGGCCCACCCAGGCCACAGCTTTAAGGCATTCACTGATTCTCTCAAAGAAATACTCACTCGTTACCTCCACGTTCAGAAGGCACTTGTGTGCAGACGGTGGAGCAGAAGGCCAAGCACCGAAGGTATGCGCCGTGCGGCGCTTGAGCAGCAAGCTGAGAGCGAAGCTGAATGGGAGATAAAGAAAAATTCTATCGAAGGGCTTCGAAAATGTCTTCCTTCCGAAATGGGCAGTGGGAACAGAAGCAGGAAAGACTATTCTTGTGTTCAGGTGGGGTGTAATAGTACTGATGATGCACCCAAGAGGTGAGCTCTCAACTTGAAGGTTTGCCGTCGCAGGCGCAATTGGGTTGTTACATCTTTCGCCCAAGGAGCCTCCTTGAACGCACCCTTCGATGGGAGAACCTCGAGTGATGTTCTTCAGTGGTGTGTTCGCGATTGAGACTTGGCCGCACACCATCGTATCTGGTGCGGATGGCCCCGCAATGGAGGTGTCCATGCACATGCGAAGGTCACAACGTGAGCAGTTTCATTACCACGGACCACAAACGCAATCATTGTGATCTAAATTCCACGCCGAGGCTGCATCTCAACTCACACACTGGAAGCATGCAGATACATGACGCTTCCTCATGATATGTCTTCCAGTAAGTACTGGTATCGCTGATTTCTCCTATATATCTTCTCCTCTCCAAGGCTCCCATCGTCCCGTAGAACTCTGTCTCTGATCTCCAACTGGTAAAGTTGTCCATTGGCACCGTCTAATATGGGATTACCCTCCAGTATCAACCCCGCCGCGATCTACAGGCCTGCACTCTATGGTGAGTTAGCAGAGATTCCGCCTGACAAACCTCGCACGCTGACCGGCCAACTTAAAAGGTACTATGCTTTCCGCCGTGTAAGATGAAAAACCCAGACCTTCTCTCCCTCTCACACCGTCTCATCAATAGTCTCACCGGAATCAACATATGTCAGACATATGGATACGTCAGCTCAAATTCTGACCGCAAGCTTTTCAAAGTGATCGTGAGCAAACTAATACATGGAAGTGCCTATACTTGTGGCATACTGATTCGGCGCGCGCCTCTTAGCTGATTTTACTTGTGTATGTTGCTTCAACGGTTCTTGGATACTAGTACGTTTTAATTATTTTTCAAGGCTACTCGATCTAGTGGGATCAATAGTAATCACAATATTATTCGACCACAATGTGGTACGTCGCTGTTAGCCTGAGAAGCTGATCCGCTTCCACTATCTGCCAGATCGGTGGCTTTGTTGATCCTATTGCATTATGGTCACTCCCAAGGTCAGCCCAAGCCCCAGTCCCCCTTACGATCAATCAAATGTTTCAATTTTGCAGCTACTACTTCCTCGAGAGCCTTGGAACTGTCACTTTGACGACTGCGTAAGTCTCCATCTCATTCAAGGATAGATCGATTCTGATCATCTCGTTAGTGCCCAGAGTTATACTGCGTGGAGCATATACATATGTGTGTGCAATATACTTTCTTTGATCCACGTGTTCAGTGTACCTGTAGTGGATCGCCGCTGGTGGCCACTGTGCGTTCTATTAGTAAGTCCTCCTTCTTCTTGAATTTCGTCTGTTCACACTCGCCTTAGCTCATCGGTATTTGGGGGCAATTCGGTAAGTCTTATTCTGTACACTGAACAGTCAGTTACTCACCTTACATCCAGGAGTCGGTATATGTGAGTACACTATATATTTGTCTCTATGATCGACTGATTCGATATGTAGTTATTGTGGAAAGGACGGCTCACGTCAAGACCATACTCTCCTTTTCCAGTGGTTCCATACGTGTGGGTGTTTAATTGACAATCAGCTTAAGCACTTACCTGGCCCATTTAAACAGCTATTTACCGGCATATGGTGTAGTATAGCTTCCTTTGCAGATATAATTGCCACCATCGGCCTCTGCACGCTGCTTCACACCGTCAGAACCCCGTTCAAAAGGTAACTGACGTTATCCTCAGCGCTATCGATCATCATGCGTTCTAAACACGATCACAGAACGGACCATCTCATTAACAGGATAATGTTCATTTTCATAAACCGAGGTGTTTTAGTCACCATCGTACAAGTTTTATTTGTTGTCTTCTGGTTTGCTCAACCCACAAACTTAAATTGGTGAGCAGAACCGCCAGCTAGTATGGCTACTCCAATGACCTCATCGCATTATACTAAAGGACACCCTTTTACTTCTCATGTGGGAAGATTCATTTAACGACGCTGCGTACGTTTATTCCAGAACGTCTCACGCGGATTCATTTTAATAATATCGACTGCGTCGACCCACTGGCAGTGGCACTGTGAGTGCGCCTCCTCAGTGGACGATAGTAATAGCTGAGTCACGATCATTAGGCTTAATATGAGAAATCACACGCAGGATCAACATAACAATATAGATTCCCTCGATGGGAACAGCTACACTCCAAAAAATCAGAGCTTTGGACAGCACATCGTAAGCTTGTGCATCATGATCTTCATCTGAAGACCGTGTTTTAATTTGTCTGGAGAATCAGAATAGGGCTGCTGCACGGTTGAATGAGGCGCCAGCAGTTCATATAGCGAGAACGGTTGAGATCTTCAACGATAATGTACGTATTAGTACTTGCTTGCGTATCACCTTTTACGGGGCGTTTCTCGAACTGTCACCCATTGAATTTGCCTCCTCAGGGTTCCTTTCCAAGCGATGCGGACAAACCCGATGAAATGCTGTAGTAGGTCCAGGCTGCAGGTGTTATCTATGCGGGGTCAGTGCTGAGTGCCTCCCATAAAACCCATTAGCAGAAATTAATTAAATTGTCTCAAGTTCAGGATTTCTAGAAGAGGCTGATATTTAATGACTTTGGCAGTTGAACGAATCGTTGCATAACTTGCAAGCGTTCAAGGTTATGGGAGACATTCAGGATTTTTTTTCCGGCCTCTGAGCATGAACGTGATTGGAAACTTTGACTCGGGTTGTTCCAAAACTTTTTCTACATAAGTACGCGTGTCCTCGAATCGCCTTGATGACGAGACAACATGACTGGAGTCCTGCTGTGTCCCAGAGATATGACAGTGCAGTGTTCCAATGTAAACACAAGCCAGGCCGGTGTTCCAACGTTTACTGGCATCATGATGCTTCTCTTTCGTTATGCCTGGCCATGGCCTCTGAGCTGAGAACACAAGCTACGCAAGCGTCACTGTACCTATTAACTTTAAACCAAGCTCAGAAGTCGACTCTACCTCCAAAACAATACCAGCTTAAATGTGTATATTTTTTTTTTTTCCAAGTTTCAACCATCCGTGAATCCAAATATACTACATTTCACGTCCAGACACCCACCACCGGGCCGTTTCCTGACGTACGTACTTCATAATAGCCAAGTATGCATACGTATGGCTCCAGTGACTTTCCGCAAGTGGCTTCACTTCCAAAAACTTGAGCTTGAACGTTAACGTTTGAACCCTAAGCACAGCCCGAACATCGATCGACGTTTGAAAACACATACACACCTTATATATAGTATTTTTCGAGCTTTAGATACACACCACACAAAATTCCCCGCACCACAACCCATAAAAACAGCTACCCCAACATCCCACGAGCATTCCGCGTTACAGTACATAAATAATAATAATAATAATAATAAAAACAAAAGCAAAACAAAAAAAAACAAAAAAAAACACACATGCCACAAATCACAACACCGCGCCTCACATTACATAAGTAGATTACACTAAACCCGTCTACGAGGTATATACATTGGCCTAAACGAGCGACATAATAACACCCTCCCACCCCCCCTTGCTCCCCCCCTCACCCCCCCACCATCAAATCTAAACTCTATAATCCAAACTCTAGACTATAAATCCTAGCCCCCACCCAGCCTAACTTGACCCCAATACCTAAACGCAGCCAAAACAAAGAAAAAAGAAAAAAAAAGGAGTTATTCCCCACGCTCTACACCACGTGATCCAGCCTTGGCACTCGTCCGCGCTCACTGCACACCCGTAACACATCCACGTCTCACGTTTCACGCCCCACCCCATCCAAACCTACACACCTCGTTCCCAATCCCCGTAGTAAACTGCCCCATCGCGTCTTTATGCATCTTGATAGCTACACCACACCACACCGCATCGCATCGCAAGCAATCAATCAGCACCACAAAAAAAAAAAACCCCAAAACCCCACCCAGTCACTCACCAAACACAATAAACAAATGCCACAAAGCATGGCTCCCCCCGCCCACACAGTCCAGCGCACGACCCCACCCCCACGCGCGGGGGACGGCGCACTCGGGGAAGCGGAAGGCGTAGAAGAGGAGGCCGAGGGCGTAGGAGGCTAGGGAGGGGAATAGGGGGCCTGTTGGGGGGGGGGGGGGGGGTGTTAGTGTGGGTGGGTGTGTTGAGGGAAGGGGAGGGGAGGAAGGGAGGGAAGGAAGGGGCACGCACGGATAAAGGTATACATGTCCCAGAGGGAGTATACGGCTGCGAGGTGGCCGAGGGGGAATATGAGGGTGAAGACGAGGGAGAGGAAGAATGCGATGCGCCATTTCTGGGGTTTGGGGGTACGTGGGAGTAGAGAGATGCATCACGGTGCAAGTAGGATAAGATGATGATACGATATCGGGGCGGGTGGTGGATGTGCGTCGAATCGAGTCCCAGAGCAGAGTACAGTCGCGGCAATGATCACGATGGATAGATGGATGGGTGGATGGAGGAATGGATGTGCAGCGATCACCGATATCGGTCGTAGACGTGAACGGGCGGCGTGTCGTAATCGCAATCGCAATCGCAATGAATGAAGCGTGCATGAAAAGAAAAGAAAAAAAAACCAATGAATCAGTGATGAACGGACGGATGGGTGGACGGACGCGAAGGAGGATAAGGATAGGAATAGGAACAGGGACAGGAACACGAAACCAAAAAACCTCCCCCAAACCCTCCCCCCCCCCCAAAAAAAAAAGAAACAAACAAACAAAGAAAATAAAATAAAATAAAATAAACCACAAAAACCCCACACACCTTATTCTCCCGCTCATTAAACCACGTCATGAACGGCAAGACGCTGCCGGCGACGCCGAGGGCGAAGGAGACGGAGAGGTAGAGGAGGGCGGTGTGTGGGCGGCAGGAGAAGCCGTAGCGGACGACTGTGCCGATTGAGGCGGAGATTAGCCTGGGGGGGAGGTTAGTGTGTGGGTTGTTAGGGGTGCGTGGGGTGAGGTGGGTGGATGGTAAGGTGGGTGTGCTATCGAGGGAAATAGACGCGAGGATAGGGCTGGATGGAGGAATGGAAGAATGGATGGTGGATTGGTGAAAGGAGAGAACGGATGAAGAACGCGGCTCGCTCATACAACTAAAGAGACATGACACGCCACTCACCATCCAATGCCGACGTAATCGACCCTGGCGGCGGTCTCCATGGCCTTGCGGGTTGCACAGCCCGCCATGACGTGCCATATGCAGGAGGAGGCGAGACAGATGTTTGCGAAGAGGGTGAAGAGGGCTGGGGCGGGGTCGGTGAAGGCTGGCGGGGGGGTGGAGAGGGAGAGGGGTGGGGGTTGGGTGAGGGCGGCTGTGAGGGGGGAGAGGGCGGGGAAGAGGCGGGTGAGGGGGGAGAGGGCGGGGTGGAGGAGGGGAGCGAGGGAGGAGGAGAGGGAGAAGAGGGAGAGGGAGAGAGGGAGGAGGTGGGTCCAGATGTTGGCGGTTTCGTTGTGGAGCTGGAAGATGGAGAGGAGGAGGCGTGGCCAGTGGGTGATGGGGATGAAGCTGAGCGTGCGGACGGGACGTGAGCGTGCTAGAAAGGTGCTGGTAAGAAGGAAGGGTGCGCACCGATACCCCGTGAGCACAAACTCGTTATTCTGGTACCTCCGCGGGAGATCCCAGAAGCCGATGAGGCGCGACCCGCCGCGGGCCTTGATGAGTGCGGCGCAGATCTGGTCCTCGCAGGCCTTGTCGCCGTCGACGGCAAAGTCGAACTGGCGGGAGTCTGCGAGAAAGCCGAGGGGGCTCTTGAGCGGGTCAGTGAGCAGGTCAGGGTCGCGGAGGGTGTGGAGGAGCTCGGCGATGAGGCCGGAGGGGGCGGGGGTGAAGGGGAGGGAGCTGGGGAGCGGGAGGGCGAGGAGGTGGGCGTGGAGGGTGTCGAGGTGTGCGCTGAGGGTAGGGAGGTAGACCTCGAGGGCGCGGTCAAAGTCGAAGTCGAAGGCGGGGAGCTCGAACTTGTCGACGGCGACGGCGGGGGTGGCGGGGAGCCTGTCGAAGGCGGGGATGTGGGCGCGGACGGCGGGGAGGTGGGCGCGGACGTCGGAGCGGATGCGGGCGAGCATGTCGAGGCCGTCGCGGATGCGGGCGCGGGCGTCGTCGATTGCGCCCGTGGAGAAGCTGGTGCTGCGCTGGTGGCGGGAGACGGTGGACGGCGGGTGGTGTGGGTGTGGGTGGGGCTCGAGGGCGGGGTCGGGGGTGCGCTCGGCGCGGAGGGCGCAGAGGGGCGGCTCGAGCTGGGAGAGGCGGGTCTCGAGGTCGCTGAGGTGCTCGAGGACGGCGGTGCGGAGGCGGGCGAGCGAGGCGGGCGTGGGGGCGCGGAGCGGGACTGACAGCTGTGGCGAGCGCAGGTGCTCGGAGGACGGCGTGCGTGGGTCGCGCAGCGAGGACGGGCGGCGGGCATGGGAGTTGCCCCGCGAGAGGCGGCGGCGGAGGGCGCGGGACTGGGACATGGAGAGAGACAGTTGTAGAGCCAATGAGAGATGTGAGAGACAGTTGGGAGACAATTAGCGAGAGACAATTAGACGCGAGACAGATGTTCTTAGAGTAGATAACAGTAATGTAGTGAGTACTTGTGGGGATCGATGTTGGCGGATCGATGACAAGGATGGTATTTAGGGCAATTTCTGCAAATCGGACCTGCACGACCCTTTGAGCCATTGCAGCCCTGCACTTGGCGGAGGGACAATAGGCGCACGTGCGGTCCGACATCAGCGCCCACATCCCCCCATTTGTGCCCGAGTGGCGTGCACTTGCGCCTCCGTTCACGGGTGCATAACGCACGCGTATAGTCCACAATAACGACTCCACACAGTCCATACCACCCAGGCCACCGCACTCCAGGCCCGGGCCACCACGCCCCGGCCACCAGTCATGAATTCAATCCCGCATCTCCAGGACGACTCCTGCGCCCCACCGCCCTCCATCCACTTGCGCACACCCCACCCAGTATATCGCCCCTACCCCTATCAAACTTGCCACCCGTCACTGTACCCCACACCCCGCCTTCAACTTGTTCTTAGGAGCCCCGCCCCCGCCCCGACCCGAACCTCGAATTTCGGCTTTGCATTGTATTTTTGAACACATGGCAACACGGAAGGGATCATGTCATCCCGTGATCGTCGATCCATTCATTGAAGGCCATTCCAGGACAAAGTCTGCGAAACGACCAGAACTTTCCAGGCTCGGACAGAAATTCTGCACGCGGCATCGGTCGGGACGCGTGAAGGCCCTAGGCATTGCTACCGTCAACGCCGCGCGGCTCAACGAAGCCATTCACGCAACATCTGTATGGGGCGCCGCACACCGTTATGGTCCTGACGCGATACAGACTGGCATCCCTCGCCTCGCCCTGTCCGACGACGACGCGACTGTGCGCACCTCCACACGCAGCCCTGCCGCGGAAGGTACGACGGCGGGAGTGGAAGCCTTCCAAGGAGGGTATTACGACGAATTACCCACTTGCCCTCATTAATCGGACAAAGCCAGCCCCCGCCTTCCTCTCTGTTCAAGTTATGTTCATGCATTCGTGCCCGCGCGTTCATGCGTGCATTTTTATTTTTATTTAATTTACTCGTGCGATGATCCATGGAACCTGAAGGAGGTCGACGCAACAATCAGAGCTGGAGAGGATTGGGTTCCTGCGAGCTAGAAACCGCGCAGCTACCAAGTCATACATACCCTCGTCAGCCAGCCCATTTTGAATCTGCACATCAATAAAGACCCCACGCATTACTACCCTCCCCTCTGACGCGTCCCGTCCCATCCCCTCCCAAGCCCCGTCCTCCACAGAACAACGTCCCCACCCCGAAAAGCCTCCGTCTTCGAACGTGCCCAAGCCGCGCGCCGGCGCACCCTCGCCGCGAGTCTCACACCCTTCCCCCATCCAATCTCCCTCCCTTCACCGCACCACCAAACGCATCGTCGCCTCTACCGCCCACGACGCGCTCCGCCCCCGGGTCGAACGAATACGCTCCCGCGGCGCGTTGGGTCTGAGTCTGGACTTTTTGAGGCGTGTGAGGGATGGGGCGTGGGGTGTTGGATGGGGTTGACGGGTGTTAAGGGGAGGGGTGGGAGTAGAGGCTGAATACGGATACGGACGCGAACACAAGACGACGCATTTTGATGATGAAAGCTGTATACAATACGCGTGGGATGGATAGTGCGGAGGCAGTCGTGAGGAGCGAAAAGCTGCGTAGGCTGACGGCCGTCGTGCTGTCATAGAGCGCACCGGTACTGGCACCGGTACTAATCTTATCTCATCTCATTCCCACAGCTGCATGACCGCCCTCGACCGCCCTCCGCTGCCCCACTACACTGCGACCCCCTGATCTTCGTCCCTTCCAAAGACGGCACCTCGCACAACCCTGTGGAGTACACTAGCCCTGAGGACTGTGCGATCGGTGCGCGAATCATGCTGGGCGGGCGCGCGTTGTTGCGGTGCGAGGGCGCAGGGGGGGCGTGTTTGGCGCGTAGGCTTGGATGTTGTATGTATGGCTTTTGGAGGGTATACATATATGTGTTTGGGTTAGCTCCGTGGACATACGTAAAGTGAATGTTACAAGTACAAGTACTGCTCGGCGTGACACCCCGGGAGCGTCATTACAACCTAAACCACCAAGATACTCACCATCGCAAACCCCCATCCCCACTACACTCACCACCACCACCACAACGCCCAGCTTCAACACTCACCACTCACCTCCCCTCCCCCCCTCAAAAGCAAGTCCACCAACCCATCACCTACCCCCCCACAATTCATTCTTTCAAAAAACACGCAACCCATCCTTAACACCCAAACCTCTTCCAAGTAAGCCAGCCCAGACCCAACCCCCTCTCCCAAGTAAGCTACCCTATCCCCAATCCCACAGACAGTCTATCCCGCGCACACTCGGCGCCACTCCCACACGCACGCGTGGTGGTGGCTCAGCTAGGACTCGGGGCGGGACATGCACATTGCGCCAGGTGGCAGGGACAGTACTTGTCAGGTATGGTGCGGCGCGCGCAGTGCGCACTGAGCGTCGTACAAGCCAACACCGCAAATACCGTGAATACGGACGAGATTCCACTGAACGTAGTGCAAGTGCGAGCTAGTACCCTCAAAGACCGACGGGGCCATACGTGCAGTGTACGTATGTGCTCCCCCTGTTCTCTATTTCCTTCCCACCTCCACCACACTCACTCGTTTCGTACTTTTATCTTTTTTTTTTGTTTTTTTTTTTCGGTGTGTGCGGTCGTTATGCTCCCACATGCCTCGTTTGTTCCCGCCGGTGCACCGCCTGTCCAACTGCTCACAACAGCAGCCACCTGCACACCAGCAGCTACACCCACAGCTACCACGCGGCCGCCCCTCAGACTAACAGCGCTCAACACGACTAACACCACCTCCACACCAACCACCCCTTCCATTCCTCGCCCTCACCTACCCCCTCGCCCTCACCCTCGACCCCAGCTTCCACCCCCCACAGGCGTTACCACACACACCCCCGCCCTCGAACTCACGGACCGAGGCTGCAAACGCACACACACACTGCCGGACCCGCTGCCCCGCGAACGAACGCATGTAAGTGCCCCATCCCCATCCCCATCCTCCGACGCCCCCTTCCGTTTCCATCTCCGCCTCCATCTCTTCTGCTTAACCCATAATAGAGGCACAGACACGAACACGAACACGTGCGGCAGCGGCATGACTCACGGTGTAAAACTCAATCACACAACGCAGTACCTCCACAATATTCGACTATAACACCAACACGCATCGTATATCTGACTCTATCACCGCCATATCTCTTGACTCCATCCCCCATCAGCACCACCCACCCATCCATCCATCCATCCAGCATTCCCCCATGTCCGCTCAGTGAGTATCCTGAATGACTCGGATGTTGCAACTTGTCAGCGTACCCAAGCGGGAGTGGAGTCACCATTCGGACGATGTACTAGCGTCTCTGTGGGGTAAATCACCAGGGTTAGGAAGGTAGAGGTGCAGGACGAGCCAAAGACTAGAGCGAAACGCGGTGAATTGTGATCCTTTCGTACCAGCATGGCGGACGCTTAGTCAATGCACCCCCCTTGAGCTTCAACTCCGATGATTCCCGTTTTTTAAACCTACCCTGTCGGTCCCTACAAGCACGTTGCGTATATCGTCAAGATAGGTTTTGATCCATGGGTTTGCACCAGGAACTCGACATTCTCTTCTCCTGATCCACTTCTCGCTGGCAAGAAACGACGCCTCAGTCTTCCTTCTCCTTCCTCTTGGCAATGGTCCGGAACAAAAGTCTCCTTCGGATGGATCTGGAAACATCTCAAAACTCGCGCCCTAGAAGACTCGAAATACTGCCCTGCCACTGACGAACGACGATCCGGATTCTTTCGAACTAAAATCTTTCACCAAACGCCGAAGTCGACTGTTATCCTAATGCACGTCGCTATATCTTCTATTCGTGCGGACATTGCGCCCGGATAGTTCTGTTGTAGTTTGTGACTCCAGAGCAGGCACACGTACGAGTGATATAACGAATACGTACGATTTCCTCTCCTGATCCTGTCTAACATTAATGAAAACCAGGGTATTACCCAATGCGGGGGGTGTAAAGTAGGTTCGGTCGAAGTGTAGCGAGTATCCTTGATGACCTTGCTCGTAATGTCCCTTTCTGTGTCTGAACAAGCTTATACCCTCTCCCTAATACTCAATACGGTCACGAATACATTCGGATGATGCATCGCGCCGACGTATTTCCATCGACACTGCCCAAAACTCGGGATCCTATAGCAGACCACTTGAATGCACGCTCTGCGAAGGAAGGGAGGGTAGTATTCAACCGCTGAATGCTTAACCGGTATCTATCTGATGAGGGGCAAATGGAAACGCAGTGACCTAAAGAGAACGAGGTCAATTGAGTTGGATTGTAATGACCCTGGTATTGATTCAACTTCAGAAAAGTCTGTAGGCCATTACGTGTCTTTCTTTGGGTGCGTTACGGAGTGCGAACGACGAAACTTTGAATGGAAGACGAGACCAAGAATATGAAGATCCCTCTGCCAGTGAACAACGGGAGTCTTTCCGTTTAAATTATGGGCGGAGCGATGCAGCATCATTGGCAAGTAAACAATCGTACCTGATAATTCTTTGAAGTATTACTGATGACATGTCGGACTGTAGCATGAAATCCGCACGGAACACCATACCATATCAAGGATGACTTTCCGACACCTGCTTGAAGGAACCACCCATGCCAAAAAGTATGATTGGACGAAGGAATGGGATTTTATATAGTTGATATAATCTTTATTTGGGTTTGATTTCGTAGCGTGTGCGATTTTTATAATCCGTCTTGACTGAAATGTTCACTCACCGTTACGTAGTGCATCAGACGTCATCAGGAAAACGGACAAATGTTAGCTAGCGATAGCTGGCATACCTAGACACGGCTGCGTCGGGTAGATTCTGGCCGATATCCTATCGGCCAGACTCTAGCTAGCGTCGTAAGGCAGTAGCTACATGCACTGATATCTATGTAATCTAGCTATATGCACTGACAAATATGTACTCTACCTACATGCACTGACATATATATACTCTAGTTGCATGTGGGAACAACTATCTAGTATAGCTGGAATAGATACCTCAAGCTGGCCATATATGTTTTGATACTTGGTTACCAGGCTATATATGCTAATAGATTTATTGTTTTCAATGCTAATGACCAAAAAACCTTTCATTGTCATTGAACTAAACTGATTACAAGAGTTGTAGGCATAACCCGTCATGCAAAAATCAAGAGAAAAGATCATGAAAATATGGATGGCTGCTGAGGTGGCATGAAGTGAGGCTCAGGCTGGGGCGGGAGAGGCGGTTGCTGGAGCTGAGCAAGCTCAGCCACAATGGCGGCCTCAGACACCCCCCTGGAGAATGTGATAGTATCCAATGATTCCTCATCAGGAATCTTGGCGGCAACCCTAACATTACATTAGTGAGGTTACAAAAAAAAAAAATACACACCTACCCTTGTCCCAAAACCTACACTGTGCAGCAGCACATATGTCAGGATGATACTGCTTGAATTTCCTGAGAGCGTTGGTATACTTCTGGTATGGTCATCCACCAAAAATTTCATGCGTTTGGTGCTGTCGGCCCCAGGAACATAATGAGCGAGAGTGAAATGAACCTGTACAGGAAAATTAGAATATAAGTCGAGTTAATAAATAAAACCTACCAATGTACATGCAGGAGCAATTAGTGGGAGAGGAATTTGGTTGAAAAGATCTGGGGCCACCAATGCAATCAGCAGATGGCCCTGGAAAGTGAGTGTATTGACGACTTGGGTGAGGATGGGATGGCCGAATGGTGGTTCCTCATGAAGGATGCTCTAGTAATAAATGTTAAAATGAATTAATAAAATTAGTAAATAAATGACATACCTCCCTATTCCACTGGCTGCACTGGACGGCACCATGCTCATCAAAATAAACCTTGGGATATATGAGATTTCCATCCTCCAGGAGGTTTCATGCAATCAATGGGCGAATACAGGGATCGGCCTTGTCGAAATGGTAGGACATAGGAACTAGCTTGATCAAGTTTGTGCCTTGGGAGCCTCG
>MU134771.1:0-46720 GCA_015039355.1 Ramaria rubella
CAGTTTATTGTCATGCGATTTGACAGGGTAATCGACAGCAGTATCAATCGGCAACTGTTAAACATCTGGGACAGGATGGAGGAGTAGGGCATCGCTTTATCAGAAAAGAGATTGAGCCAGTCTAGTTCTAAGCAGTGTCATTTTGGAGTATGGGAGCATTATTCCTCCATCCCCAGAGTAACACAGGATTCAAGAAACCAGAATTTGACTGTTGAAGCCACCTTGGATGAGTTTCTCACATTGTTAGGCAAGCATGTCGTCCCAGGCATTAGCAATTTGTTGCACAGATATGATAAACAGAATTGGGAGAGACAGAAAATGTGAGTATATTTTGGTCAACCTTCTGTGTTTCTGAAATTTGCCAAATGTTTCTGCCAGTGCACACCAATGTGTGCTGTCCTTTGATTCAATTCAGGAAGCATCCAAAGCCAGGCCATCTTTGGATTTTCAAGGTATCTTCTTCACGCTCGCAATTAAGGATGGTGGGAGTGAGATTTTGCATTTGGACTGGTCAGACCACTCTTGGACTTATGCATGGGTGATATTACTAGGAGAGGATTGGGAGGGGGGAGAACTTTGCTTACCACAGCTGGGTAGAAAAATCCCCACGTATCCAGGGCAGGTGATTGCCTTCACAGGGCGCACATTGGCCCAATTTGCAGCCACTTTCAAAAATGGCAGGAGATTGGTTTGTATGGGGTATAGTGATGCATGGGTCATATACCATGCATTCCCTGTGACTGTGATGTAATTATGCTATTTTCCACTGCTTTGATGCTTTATTAGAGTCTCTTACATTGAATCCTTCATTTCACGTGTATATTACAGCACAGTTGCCTCCCAAGATCAATGATTTATGTACAGGCGTGATTCTAGGGATACACTTGGCCTGCCTCAAGCATCTTCTTCATCCTCCTCAGGGAGAGTAGGAGGCAGGGCTGCAGGCAAGAGTTTGGGATGAGCAGACATCGACAAGAACGTAGAAACAGCCCCATTGACAAGCTGAGTACGCTCATATGTCGTGCGTGAGAAGTCTGAGAGCCTACTGGGCCTGATGAATAAGTCATCGTCCCCGGCTCCACCAAGGATCTCAATCGCCACGCTGAACTGTCTGTGGAAGCAAACCCTGAGGGACCCAGGCATTGTGGCCTGCCTGGCTGTGAGCACCTATGATACAGATGACATTTGAAATAAGTATACCATTCTCAAATAATCCATGGTTGTTGCCAGCTCATGCCATCTCTTGGCTTCCAGCTGAGGTGATGGGATATTCCACACCAGGGAAAAATACCACTCGGGTATGTATCGACAACTCTTAAAAGCAGTGAGCCTGGGCATTTAACAAAGACAGCACTGCTGCAGGCTCACCTCTGAAGCTGCAAGTCTTCATGTACAGGTACCGGGGCAAGAGTGACTAGAGGAGGGCTATACACAATGTTTGAATCAAAGGCCTGGTTAAGACAACCAAGAGGGTTTCTCTTGTAGGTAGGGAGCGGCCCAAATGGAAGCCCTGCTGCAAAGAGGGCCTCATACTGAGTTTCAGGTGCAATCCATGTCAGTACTGTATATTTAGGAATGCCAGCAAAACACACACGACACCCTGCACTATGATCACGATAGTGTCCCAATTCTGAAATTCAGGACACTGCAGGTTCAGCAGGGTATGAGGCCCTGAAGGTTGATTATAATATTGAGCAAGTGCTGGCCAAGGATCGTCTGGGCTTCGTGTGCTGACCTGAAGAAAGGCCAGATTCAAAGTGTTAGCGTGAGGTTGCCATCAAACAATAGAATGCATACCCAGATTTCACGCACAAAGGACTGGGTTTGGAAGGCAAAAGGGAGATGGGGGAAATAATCGGAAAGAATCCTGTCTATGTATTCCAAGGCCTTGGTTATGTCGGTGTTCACGAACCCTTGAAATTGATCTAGGTTACCCATGGTTGGGACATGTGGGTAATAACCTTTGCATGCTAGTAAAATGGTCATTGGTGTGGGTGATAAAAGAACTTGAGGCTGAGGGGGTTGAACTGGGTCAATTGTGAGAGAGAGGGTGATGGTGTGATAGTGGTCCATATGTAGATTCTGCAGAAGCACATGTTGCTATCGATGGATCAAGTTTACATTCATTTCCCATGATAAACATGCCACGTGCCTGCATCGTTCTTTGACTAAGAGATAGCCATGCTGCGTTATGGTGTTTTCCCACCATTGACTTCAAGAAATCAGTATATCTGGGCAGCCGCCTGTGTAATGGGGTGCTGTCCTGTCTCCTGGAACAGGGTTTTGCCTTCATTATTAATGAACTAATGGCCATTGCCTTAAAAAAATGTCAAATTACAGCCCTTGCTTCATTTCCTTTCCCAGGTAATTATACTTGCCTGTGCATAATGATTTCAGCCAATGCATAAGAAAATTAAATTACTGTGGAGTATTTAATTTCTGGTCACACATGTAATGTCTGAAAGGTTACCCCTTTGTTCCCTAGCTGTTTGTCCAAAAAAAAAGAAAAAAAAAACACTGTATTGTGGCAAACCTCTAATTGCAGGCCTGTGAATGGTCTGTTTTTCTTTTTTTTTACATTGAAATGAAGGTCAAAAGAAGAACACACTGGAATTAGGAACTGTTCTACATCTAGAGTCTAATTGTATGGTCACAGATTCAAAATGGTGAGTGCAGTTGGGCCATGTTCCTAATAAGTGCTGCAAATAAGTAAGCGCACTTCCTCCCATACACACAGGAAGCACTATTCAAACCAATTTAGTACTAAAATAGAGTCACTTTGCAGGTATACCCCAGATATACAGCCCAGGCAATGGATGCACCTAGATGAGGTTAGTAGGGATGCAATGTATGTTACAAATTCCAATGGCGTTTGACACTATATTAAGTAATATTTCAGAAGAACTTCCTGAATCAAATTCACCTCCACGAGTTTAGCCGTAGGGTACATTGCATGCTACTCTATGCAGAAGGATGTCTACAGTCACTACTATAATATGCTCATTACTTAAATCATCGCGACGGAGTGCCAACACGGTTGCCGATTCAATGTGCTTACATGGACTGGTTGGGATCTAACTGGGCTATGTCATTGCGAGTGGCTGGTCGGTTCATGACAAACACCGGGTTTGTATTTGTAGTTTGAATACATTGGAGTCCTTGAGAGTCCATGTAATGAATGCTGGTGCAAACATGTGCAGTCCACATAAGGAGCAGAATCAGGAGGTTCAATACCTTCAAGTGCCTGAGATCATGTCTGAGCCCAAGAGGCCCCCGGAGCATGCAAGCAGCTGGTATGCTTGAATACTAGATTAGACGCACATATCTACAAAGATACACCCTATCTAAACTTTCAGTCTACTGAGCTTGCATGCAAAGACATCAGAATGCCAAAAGTTGCACGCAAGAGCATAGAACTGCATGTGAGATTCTGTGAGTTCCTGGAATCGAAAATTGACTTAGAAAATTTCACACAAGATGTACACTGGTATACATTATGAACCTCTCGGTGACAAGTGGTGACAGACCCCTTTTCTCACCACCCACCACTCCCCCGCACACGCATTGACAATCACAGATAGCAAGCTATGACAGACACATCAACAGTGCATCACCCCGTAACTATTTTCTTCTCTCTGCAGAGTCCATTGAAGCTGACATTTGTGTTATAGCCACAGCTCAACTCGTACTCCTTCCCACCATCTTCTCAATCATTTTTCCTAGGTTTGTCCCATTGTATCCTTTCCTGGAATGCCTTCATGATATCTTGAGCTCACTCACAGACCATGCACATGACTCCCACTCCTCCTCCATCATCCCCACCCTCGTTATCACCGCCCTGCTACCTGTGTGCACCTCACTTGTAGTCAACCCCACCAACACTACGACTCACGAGCACAGATCCACGTCAAGGCATGTATACTCTAATGGCAGTCCTGTAAGTACCTCAACCAACAAATCATACTCACCACCCATACGTCTGTGGCACATCAGGACACATGATCATTCGATGATGAACTATTATCACTTGTTGACGGCAGCAACGAGGTCAATTCTGTTCCAAAACCACAATCTTGCCAACCCCAAAGGCTCCCGGCGGGTCAGCCACCAAGGTGTGTATCCCCCCTGTCAATTGATCATCTATTTCTAGCTTATTGTTCTCTCCCCTGCAACCGCTCCAGCCGACAAAGTAACAGCCTGTGGTCACACGCAACAAAGGCAATCGGGTAGAAGCAAATAGTGGGCTAGTATGGACACAGGCTCACGTTTGCTCTCCATTAAACCTCCAGAGCTGACATCGACGCCAGTGCCAGATGTTGAGATGGCTGTTGTGCAACAGGACAACAACTTGTATTGTCATGGCAAGCTGCCGTATGACGAGGACAAAGTTATGGGGGACCCAGATGATTAGCTTGTATTGGTACAATGATGCAATCATACTTATTTGAATATGAAATTTGTGCGACACTTGACAGCACTCTGGAATACCTGATGTTCTGAATACATGCCAGGTGTAGATACGGTGGAACAGACTTAAAGGCATCCAGAGCTCCAAGTATGATACATTTTTGAAAACACTCATCGGTGTTCATATTCCACATATCCTAAAGAGTTGTATATACTTAAAAACGTGGGTAGCTAGTGTATTTCACCCTTGGAAATCCGACCTGCACTTGAACTTGAAGTAGTCAGCCCTGTTGGTGCCAACTCACTGTACTTCACCCTCTGCATACTCGGAGCTTTTGTATTGCAAATACATAGCGTATTTTCACACAGCTCTATACATGCAAGCCCCAAATACTAATCCCCAAAACGTGGTGAATGTGCTGTCTCTCCGGTGAAGAATATAGAGGGGTATGGGTGTGTGTAATGTGATTCCAAATCAACGAGTTTCTTTGCAGTGTCGAATGAGGCATATCTGCCACCATATATGTGAACCTATATGAATGTACTGCTAAAATATTCATGGCAGCCAGACTTAGTGCACCATTCAAGGTCTGGTCGGGTCAGCTGGACAACCTGAACTGGCTGCATGAATAATTCACAGTTCAGTTCATTTTGTAAAAGCTTAAAATGAACTGAACTGCTGAATTTTATTGAGCAGTATCCTTAAAGGTGCTGGCTAGCAAGCCAATACAAGAGAATGCATAGGGAAAATGGCAAATGGGGCATCAACACCAGCCACGCATAAATTTTAAATGAATTGAGTTCTGGTGTTGGTGTTGGAGTATAACGAATTGGGCTCGGCTAGAATTAGAGGACTCGGAAGCCAGGCCACTGGCAAGCGTATTAGCTGCAATTGAATGCTACGTGAGATGGGACATCACAAACACTGTTCAAAGTATTCACCTGGAAAAGAACTATCCACCGGTCAGTCAGACAAAAAATCTCCATTTATTGCAAGTGCTTGTTGCACGTCTATCAAAATTAGAATTAAAGTGTCTATAAATAGGGTAGGATTACAGATAGTATGATCACGTGACTATGTTTTCATGATCACTTTCGAGGTCTAGCATTGGAAGGAGGGCATGGTTTCAGAAACCATAAAGGGAGATCATCTTAGTATACATAGAAAAGCTTAACTGCAATGAACCAGCTCCTAAAAACCTGTGGGAAAAGTGCGATAGTATGGAGAATCCTCAGGCTATTTTTGGTCACAGCCGATACCAAATTGGGACCATCATGAACTAGTGAACACTATCTCAAGTGTGGGAACTTCAAATTTTTAATCGTGGGAACAAAAAAGTCTAATCAATTCTATTCGTGGGAACAGCAATAGAGAAATGCAAATGAACTTTTGATATCCTACAGGACGGTACGAACGATTCCCATTGGACTTCGTCCTCCTAGGGAATCGTAACTTCTCCACACTTTCCTGTGCCCCTATCACTTCACTTTCATTCTGGGCTTACTTCATCTTTTTTTGCCATTTAAGCACCTGCTTATGTATACAAACACAAATGTGTTTGCATACATAATCAGCACTCATCCTTGAGCTGAGTCAGTGACTCAGAGCACTTTGTAGGCACTTTCCCCCATTAGGTAGCACTTTCAGCAGATGGGTCCTTAGACTTTTCTCTTCAGATTCCCATCTGCTAGGTTGAGTGTGATAGCCCACTCCCTTCAGAGGTTGCCCTTATAGAAAGATGATTTGTCGCTCACTTGTATCATTCTCCTGTATCCACTCATAAAAACTATGCCTTTTTGATGACTTGTATTTATGCATAACACTACTATCAAGTGGGGTGTCCAGTAGAGGTGCAATTTTAAGTTGGGACTATTGTTGGTCTGTCTGTCTGGTCTGTGGGACAGACAAGGTGGGCAAGTTCTGGATGCTTGAATCCTCTGGCAATTTTGTCATCAGGTTCAAGCATGGGTTTTCAGAGAACTTGGGGCAAAGCTGGGCACAATCCTTGATGCATTTGAAGCTGTGGTGCATTGTGAAAATGTAGCCTGGTTTAGGGAACTTGTGACAGCTTTATGTAAAGATGTTTCCTAAATTTACTTAAGACTCACCTGTATCCATTCCAGTAAAATATGGAATTGCTGAGGGAGGGGATCAGTGGGTATGGTTGTGCACAGTGATGTGGTTTGTGTGTGATTGGATGGTCACATGAACCTTAGCAAGTCCATGACATTGGTGACCCACATGAGCACATGACATCTGCCACCCACATGGACACATATTACTAGATGTATTAGGGTTAGCTCGTCTGTGGACTGGTCCAAGGATACATATCCACAGATGAGCTCCCAGCAGCTGGGTTGCTCTTGTTCTAAGCCACCTTCCCGGTTCAAACTCCATTGAGCCATTCTGGGAAGGGGCTTGGTGAATACTCATGATGCTGGGCCACTATCCATTCCCATTCCCTTGACATCCCTGACAATATTTTTAGAGTTAGAACAAAGGTCACAAGTGTTGGAAATTGAACACAGGTTTGTGTTAAATCCTAGATCTGTTCTCTGTTTTTCCAATACTCTGCATTTTTGATAAGCCTCTTTTCTGCTTTTCCAATATAACCCCATTTGATCTTTCTTAGTCATGATCCCTTTTTGATATTACACCCATATGTTTTACCCTGGTACCATATTCACTCTGATTTGGAATCCCATATCACAATGCACATATCTTACCTTTTCCATTTCTGATTCAGAATTCCACATACCCCTTTAAATATGTTTCCCTACCCAAGCTTTTCCTTAGCTTGTATATCAACTTGACTGATTGTATATTGAATGCACACCAACTACTCCTGTTAGGGCATCTCACAAGTATTGTATCTGTGGGTATTTTGGTCACCAAAAGCCATATCTGTACTCTCCATTTTTCACAGGTATCACAGATATCTGTAGGGCTGTCCATGAGTCTACCCATGGATCACTCAGACTCAGATCCATGGGTATTGCATCTGGGTGACCCAAACCCATGGGTTTCCAACTACTCGTGGGTTGATCTGTGGGTACATAATACATTCTCTTCTAGCAGGCATAGATAGCTACCGGTGAATGCTAATTTTTACAATTTATTTTATATTTTTATCTAATTTATTGGGGCCTGTAGAGGCCCCACAATTTTTGGTGCACTAGCAGCTGGAGCTTATATAGCTCCGCTGTTTGTTGTACTTTGCAGGTCACATGACCTATAAAACCTTGTTTGAAACGAACCTTATTTCATTTCAAACAAGGTTCATCAGGTCACATGACCTGCAAAGCACAGCAAACAGCAGAGCTATATAAGCTCCAGCTGCTGGTGCACCAAAATTTTAATATATTAGCTGCCAGCTTAAGCTGACTTTCCAGCTTTTTGATGCTCCACCCCAGGATGCAGTGGAGCTCAGACCTAGTGAAAGTGGAGCTCAGTGTGCAAACTCAGCATGTGTTGCAAGCAGCTGGCATTCTCGGCTTGAGGTGTAGTGCAGAGGCCTCCTTGGGCTTTTGCTGCAGAGCTCAAACATGGCATGATGGCATTGAAAGTGGAGCTGTGTGGAATGCTCCACCTCAAGCTACAGCTAAGCAGTCATAGTTAGCAAGAGTCAGCTTATGCTGGAAAACTAATACACTCTATTGTGGGGCCTCTACAGGCCCCAATAAATTAGATAAAAATATAAAATAAATTGCAAAAATTAGTGTTCACCAGTAGCTAGCTATGCTCACTATAAGCGAACAGTACAGATCCCAAATACCTGTGGGTTTCATGCAAAATCCCATAACCCATACCCAGATCCATGTGGGTATTGCCCATTGGGTACTCAATACCCATGGGATCCTTACCCACAAGTTTTCCCATGGATCAACCCAAGGGTACCTATGGGTTGATCTGGACTCATGGACAGCCTTAGATATCTGCAGGTATTTGCTGATTTTTCACAGGTATACCTGTACTCTACCTGTACTTGCAAGTTTTTACATGTAAATGTTTCACCAAATCTCATATCTGTACTCTCCATTTTTTCAAGAGTACAGGTATATCTGCAGGTATGGTGGTACTCATGAGATGCCCTAACTCCTGTTGAATCATCCATTTGGTATTCCTATGTCATAACCACATATAATGCTTCAAACATATATGCATGTATACAACTGATCATTATCTTGACATCTCAATCCATACATTCTGATCACACATATCATATTCTAATTCCAAATTCCACTCCTTGATATTACTTGCTTTTCCATAAAGCATTATCCTTACTCAATATTCATTTATCATTATGTCTCATCCATTTCTGCCTTGATTATCCTGCACTCCAAATACTTGGAACGTGTGGGGGATCCCCACAACAGACCTTGCTCAAATTTATCACTACATTGTTGTCCTTTGTATATACATGATGTTCATTGCACAGTAGTTAGTAAGTCCTTCTCTTTTTCACAAACATCTCTGCATTCATAGTTCCTTTTTTAGTTGGCAATGAAGCCTCTGGCTGAGGTGTTGCAAGTATGCACATTTTCCTAAGAACAATTTTTTAACATTAAACTGTTAGTTATTCATACCTTATAGTGGCATTATACGAGTACTTTGTAATTTCAACAACAAAATATTCATGGAGATGTTGCCAGAGGACCCATATCTGCAGAAGACATGAGGTTGCAAGAGTTGAACAAAAAAACAGTAGGGTGGTGGGATAGAATGAGAAGAAATAATTGATAAAGCAAAGAAAATGATGAAGTTACGGTAAATCCTTATACGATCCAAGGATATGGATACAAATGACATGAGCAGATACCAAACACATGACAATTATCTTGACACTGTCAACTATCCTGACACATTGTCAGGGTGGGAATAGACCTTGCAGAGCAAGGTAATTCTGCATTCTCCTGCTCATCAGTTGACTCATCCATCTGTCAGACTGTCACTTATCTCTGCACAGACCCAACAACCAACATCCCAATAATTCCGACTGGTCAAGAAATCTAAAATACCAGGGCACTAGAAATCCAAGAGGGCACAACCCATAAGTTGAAGCCAAGCCTGTGTAGTCCTGTCTCCAGTCTTCTGGTTCTCTGAGTTTCCCAACATCTCCAGACTCTCCGGGTATTCCAATATCTGATATTTCCAGTCAAGGTAAAATCCAATCCAGTCCACTACAGTCCACAACCCCTTAACTTTGACTCTGGTGTAAATACAAATGTACAACAATGCATACCTGCTCATTAGTAGCTGGATATGCAGCAGGGGTATTATCCCATTAGGAAATGCCCCAGAATAGTAGAGTAGTTATTGCTCAAGATACCTCAGTCTTCACATTCATGAGACTGAGGTCAGTTTTCATTTTTCTATCCAAACACTAACTAGTCTAACTTTCTGGTAGTCATATTGCTAGTTCTACTGTGCATTATATCATGACAACATGACATGTCAACATGCCCCCCAGGCTCCAGCTGCCTGTTCTCCTCATTCTCAGCCCTCCTGTGGTCAGGAAAAACTATTAAAAATAGAAATAAAATATTTTAAGTACTGTAGAAGTAATCTGGACACTGTAAAAGCCTGTGTGCCACCAAACAGTTTTATAGAGTGACCCAAACCTCTAGAAATACCCAAAAATAAATTTTCATAGTTAAAAAAATTAATGAAAAAGTGTTGAGCAGTGAACTGGTGTGAACAAGTTCATGTTCAGCTCCCCAAGGTTGAACTGAACTGGTGGTTTGGTTTATGGTTCTCCAAAAAGTCAAGAACTGGACTGAACCAGACCCTGGCAACACTATTGACTTGAACACAAGCTTGTTCCTGTTTGTGGCAGAGTGGGAGGACTGGTTTGTGGAACAGCCAATGTGAAGCAGTGAATCACCTTGCTGAAGATCACAAATGGCCTCAAAGTGAAGGGAACAATGAGTGGGTCTGCAGGGTACTTGAGCTTGTCATTCTGGATGGTTAACAATGACTGTCAATGAATGATGTTGAAGAAAGAAGTCAGAACCTTGATCATGTGACCCTAGGGTACCTGCTAAAATCATGATTGCCATGGACCATACCTGCACCTGGGTCCTGGGGCTGAATCTGTGGGAAATAGGTATCCAAATCCACAGATGGATCTGCAAAAAACACACAGGTAATCCACACTTGTCTCATGCCTTACGTCCCATCCACCATGACAATCTGTGGCTTCAACAATGCTGCTGGGACAGACTAGTGAGATAGGCTAGCCCATCCAGATGTTATGACTCCAAATGAAGATCAATAGAAGGTTTGGAGGGGTTGCTGGGATGTAAGGTACTAGTAGTGCAATATCCAAGTATAAAATGTTGAACTACTGTTGTTTCACTTGAGGATAGTTCACAAATATATACAAGTTAACTTCTAGAGATAAACCTGTAGAGGTCTTGCTAAATTTGAAGAGTAACTGAGAGTAACTCATGCCATTGTTGCTAACCACAACATCCTCACTGTCATGACAGGCAGAAGCATACAGGTTGGAGCTCTGCCACAGTGGCTGGCCAAGATCCAAATCCAAATACATGCATTTTTCCAAATCACTTCCTGGAGTCAATTTGGATAGATTTGACATCCAAATCACCTTCCTAAATAATCCCTATAAAATTGTCTACTGTGATCAGCCCTATTTGCAGCAGTGACTTTTGCTTGAAGTGCATGGAATAAATGACATTGGTCAAAATGGTCTTGTCAAGTGCCAATCTTGCACAATGATCTCCAGCAAACTATTTTGAGGTATTGGATATGAGAGGTGTAGGAGACATGCCATTGATGTGCAACATGAACTTGGTATCTTCACTGAAAGCCTTATTAAATTTGGTGACCCACAAGGTGGCCATTGAATTTATTTGTTCATTGAATGTTTGAAGGAGCTCAAAAGGGAAGAAAAAGTACAAAAAATTGTGATTGGTTGTCTAGATTGCATGGGCAGCCTGAGGACCTGGAAAAAGTCTGATTGAAAGACCAAAAGGGGCAGGATATCTGACTGTGCACAGGCACAGTCATTGTATATAAGCTACTATAACATTTACTGCTGCACCCAGAACCACACCCCCTGACATAAAACGAAACCGACGACTTGACGTGTGCCAATGAAGTTGACAGTTAGTGCGGGAACATCTAAGGCGTCTAATTGTTAGGGGGTGAAGCAAGGGTTGCCGTAAAGTCTCAAAATGGAATTTAATAATGTGAATCCATGCGAATTCTAGACCTGACGATGTCTCGTCACGCTCGTGCACCGCAGGAGTAATCCTTGGTCACTACACCAAACGGATCTGCGAGCCCTGCAGGCCAAGGAAGTTGAAGACGAAAACGAACGTTCACATGTTCCTCATTGCACAGGGATCCAGCCTGCGAGTCCTTACTCCTCAGATCCATCGCCACTCACAATACAACATCTCGATCATCAAGGAGAGCTTCAAGCCAGCATTGCGGTAAACTCAAAGTTACGAGTGAGAACCCGAGTCGGAGTCGGTGCAAGACAGTTTGAAATGCAGCGCGTGACCTGTGGCGTAAATTAACGGCGGTTCTGTGAGATATACATTTCGGGGGACAGCTGGAGATAGCGGTTCGAGAAGTGGGAAGTAATAGACGAGAAGTGAAGTACGCTGGTGATTGAATGCAAGTCCGAATTCGACGTGTGAATTGAGCTTGGGGTTGAAATTGAAAGCCATCTGCTCAGGCGAAACTGCAGCAGCAATGGACTAAAAGATATACCGAGTCGGCTGAGAGATGTGCAGAGACCCAGACGCGGGCTGGTTGCGGTCAGCGATGCATCCGCAGGTGCGCACACGGGAAACCTGGAAAGGCAAGGCACTGCGCATGTCAGCAGATGTCAGCCCGGTAGACTCCCACAGTAAGCAGATCTTCCACGAGATGAAATTAGCCGATATTTGCAGTACTTTACAGATGATCGATTGTTGGTCTTGAAGGCCTGACCCAGCACACTGTTGAGTATAAGAACGCTGATGAAGCAGCGCTAATAGTTTAACCTCGCTCTTCCTCGCATCCCACACGTCGAAAGTCAATCTGAGCTCGAGTAACGCACAACATGCTCTCTGCTAGCACCCTCCTCCCCGCTGAAGTCGCGCGATACATGGTCGAGGCGGGTGTTACAAAGCATCGCACGCGCGCCGATATTATGTTTCTGAAGGCGGTGAGTGCCGCGCTCGTTTCTGTCGCAGGGCAGATACTGACCTTACCGTTCAAGTTCATTGCAGGCGTGTACCTCTCGTTCGGTGGGCTGCTCAGCGAGGTCATCTCTGGTGGCTCACCAAGCCTCACAACCGCAAACCCCGGCATTGTCAAGATTCTCGGAGGATTCGTGTTCCCCGTGGGCCTCGTGATGTGAGTCACATGATCCTGAAAAAAAAAAGGGAGAGCGCTCCTGTCTTGATATGAATCTGACGCTGAGTTGTGCAGGATCGTGCTAGGAGGGCAGGAACTGCTCACGAGTAACATGATGATCATGCCCATGGCTGCGTTCAAGCGCGCCATTCCGTGGTGGTCGATTCCGTTAAATTGGTTTATCGGTACGCCCCCGCCGTCTTTCCGCCCCTCGAAAGTGCATTTTACCCACTTCACGCTATCTATCCAGTCTTCTTCGGAAACCTCGTAGGAAGTTTATTCTTCGGCGCAATTCTCGTCAAATGTACGCACAGCCACCTCCGTCGCCTCAATCCCATGCCCTTAATGCTCATCCCGAACAACTCCAGACTCGGGCATCGTCTCAGAAGCCCCATACATCACCTATATCCGTGCCGCTGCCTTGTAATTTTCCAATCCTCTGTAAAGCTCTATGTCCTATTGATAAGCGTTTTTCCGATCTGATAGGACAAAGGCCGCCGACCCGCAATGGCACCAAATATTCTTGCGCGGTATTGGCTGCAACTGGCTCGTGTGCGTTGCGGTTTGGGTATGTTTCGTCTTCTTTCGCACGTCGTTGCTTCATTCCGCGCTCCTTTTTCGGGTTTTCCCCACTCTTCGTGGTATTTTTTGTGCTCACCCGATATGTAACAGCAAGCGGCGTCAGCGAAGGAGGTCATTTCCAAGGTCCGTGATTCGATGAAGGCCTTAGAGTCATTTCGCTTTGGTTGACGACGCGCATCAGATCTTTGCTATTTGGATCCCCATCTGGGTCAGATCTCTCACTATCACCAACCGCTTCGACGTTCACTAATCCTTATCTTGCTTTATATAGGTTTTCGTAGCTTGCTCATTTGATCACGGTGCGTCACTTCTTCCTACAATGATATACCAAATGCTGACTTGATCTGATTCTCAGTCGTTGGTACGCTCCCCTTCCTAACCTTCCTTCAAGAATAGCAAAAAAACACACGCTCACGCCCGCGCTTCGGATTGATAGCAAACATGTACTCAATCCCCGTGGCGATCATGCTTCACGCGGACGTGAGTCTCCGTTCTTTTCTTACGCTGTCACGGCTGAATCCGCCACTGACCCGCACAATATAACAGATCACGACCGCGGAATACATCAAAAAGTCATTCCCATTCGTTCCCCTGACTAACGATATATATTTATGCACCATTTTCCCCCAGGTCTCTCTTTGCAGCTTTCTTCGGCAACATTGTCGGCGCGCTCTTCGTCGCAGGTCCATATACATACTTCTACCTCCAAGACTACCGCGCAGGTGGGCTAGAGGATGTCGAAGAAGGTGAGGGTATCGCCAGTACGTTTCTTTCTTTCTTTCTTTCTCTTTTGCCTTCTCGTGTGTAACGGATATTCATTATGGTGCATCAGGCTCGAATGCTCGCGGGGGGAAGGAAAGCGCCGATGGGAGCTCGCTCGAGGCTCCTAAAAAGGTGTAGGGAGTGTGAGAGACGTCTCGTACGGTGGATACCTGTAGCATGGCACGGATTTACTTACGGAGCGTTTAATTGCATGTACATGTATATGTTTTTCCTGATGCTTTTTGGCGCACAGTGGCCAACCAGACCCGCACTGTTCTGCATGTGAGAAACTAAGTGATAGCCTGCCGCGCTTTCCAGTGCGTATGAGAAGAGACCGATTACTCAGAGCTGTGGACACACGTGGGAGCGTTTCCACGCCTCCTTACGTAATTCGATCTGAATGGCGATCCCTTTCTTTGGTCTGCAGCGTTTCACTTTCGTCTGCAACGCTTCTGTTCTTCACTTTAACTATGGTGATGTCGACGACAGCGTTGGCACGCGCGCGCATATGTGCGCGAGGTGTGGCGACCGTGAGCGCGCCGTCGACGAAGAAGAGGTATGTTGTTTTAGGTCGTCTGCAATGTCCTGCTGTACGATTTACTGACCTTCGTGTAGTTCTGCATCCCAGAGTTCTCTTTGTAGTGTACAGTTGGCTGCTAAAAAAATGCCGAGGGCACCACTGGAAGCGCGGGGCATGGCGACGGTGAGTGGGTCGTCTAAAAAGAGGTGAGTTCTGCAGTATCATGGTTATAACTGAAAGTACGCTGAATGCGTTGTTGCTTTTTGTTGCATGTAGTCCTACAGGTTAGTTTAACCCTATTCGTGCTGCACATCCTCAACGTCTAAACTGGACTAGCCATCGTCATGATGAATATGGGCGGGCCATCCACGGTGCGTTTGATTTATTCCTGCATTCCGTGTCATTAATACTCTATCTTCCAGCTTGCTGAAGTTCATTCCTTTCTCCTCAACCTCTTCTCCGACGGCGACCTCATCCCCCTCCCCTTCCAGCGCCTCATCGCCCCATTTATTGCTAAACGCCGTACCCCACAAATCGAGGCACAATATGACGCCATTGGCGGTGGTTCCCCCATCCTCCGCTACACACGTCTACAAGGTGCCGCCATGTGTAAGCTCCTCGATGAGCTCTCCCCGAGCACTGCGCCACACAAACCATATGTTGCCTTCCGGTATGCAGAGCCGCTCACGGAGAAATTGGGGGAGGAGATGCGTGCAGATGGCGTACGGCGTGCGGTGGCATTTACACAGTACCCGCAGTATAGCTGCAGCACGACTGGGAGCAGTTTGAATGAGGTGTGGAGGCGGGCTAAGGGCGGTGCGTGGGGAGACGTGGAGTGGAGCGTGATTGATCGGTGGGGCACACATCCTGGGTTTGTCGATGTGCGCCTCCCTTCCCAGTTTTGTCTTAGTGTAACTTGTTCTGATGCACCTCTAGGCCGTCGCACGAAACATCGAAGCAGCACTCGCCAAATTCCCGCCAGACCGCCGCGCAAACGCCGTCCTCCTATTCTCTGCGCATTCCCTCCCCATGTCCGTCGTGAACCGCGGCGACCCCTACATCCTTGAAGTCTCCGCGACCGTTGCAGCAGTAATGCAGCGCCTCCGACACTCGCACGCGTACCGTCTCGTATGGCAGAGTCAAGTCGGGCCGTCCGCGTGGATGGGAATGCAGACGAGCAAGGCGCTCGAGGGGCTAGCGCGCTTGGGAAAAAAGGAGGTGGTGCTCGTGCCCATTGCGTTTACGAGCGACCACATTGAGACGCTTTATGAGCTCGATTTGGAGTATGGCAAAGAGGCGAAGGAGGTAAGGGATTATGCTGCGCCTTTCCCCCGAGTTTGCCTGACGATACACGCGATGCCTCCTTTCTTAGCTCGGCATGGAAGTCCACCGCTCCGAGTCGCTCAACGAGTCCCCCGTGTTCATACGCGCACTTGCGGACATCGCGGCGCAGCATTTGAAGGAACTAGGTACGATGGGGCGTACAAGCACGCAGTTGGGGCTACGCTGTCCGGGGTGTACGAACGAGACCTGTGGACAGCAGAAGGCGTGGTTTGCAAGGGGCGGGCAATAGGTACGGCAGCAGAACTGCGCAGTGCGATCTGTATCGGCGGGTTGATACCGGGCCCACTGCTAGGTATTTATCAAAATTTCACCTCAGATTGTATATAGTTCTGAGGTTAGACGAGGAACGAGTTTGCCATGATATCGGCGAATTTCCGATGCTTTAAGCTTGCTCGTCACACAGTGTCACAGGTACACAGGCGCTTCCTGCCAGGGACCTGTCTAGCCTACTTGCGTCCCTTTCGCCCGCTGTTTGCTCGTTGAGGTTCCATAATCGCTATACTTACTGGTACTACTATGTTTCACTCCGGAATTTTCGGACTAGCTGACGAATGCTCGTAGTTCTTGGCGGTGCAAGTGTAGTGTCTCAGGATTCAAATATTCAGGAACTACGGTGTCTGCTCCCCGGATCCGTTTCATTTTTTATTATTTTTATTACTAATGTTCAGCCACCGCTGTTTTACAGTATGTAGTAGTAGTGTTTCACGCTGCTTCGCACACTAGTTGTTTAACTTTCTGCTTTCTTACCCTGCACTGCACCCTTTCATTGTGTTGCAGGTTTGTTTGTATTTCTCTCGCGATCATGCCTTTTCCTCACTGAAGTTTTTAACCCGTAGATAGTATATTCGATAAGTTCACGCCGCTCCTTTTTTTGCGCCTTCGGGGCCCCCACACTCTGTTCCCTCTAAGCTTTCCAGTGGAGAGTGACTTCGTTCCATTCTTTTTTATTTAGACCCGTCGACGGAAGTGTCAAGGTGATGGATGGTTTTCGGCGCACAGTGGTCTCCCATTTTCTCCATCTTGGACCCTACGAAGGCTGATTGGACTAGACATTTCTGACCGTTACCATTCAGGACCGCATGTTTAATTGTGCTCCCAGTGCGTACAACCAAGTACAATCTCTATGCGTAGGTATTTTTAATCGCAATTAAAACTCTCAGGAAATACGGTCCATGCACTGGTCCGTGCGTTCAGTCTGAAACACGTATATGTATGAGTGTCCGTGTAGTATACTAAACTTCCCACCTTTTTTTCACTGGAAAGTAAATACGTTTACTGTAAATAGCTGTACATCAAAATCCGCAGCTAACAAACCGTAGTTAATATTTGCCGATGGGTAGCGTATAATACTTAGTGACTCACCGGGAATTAGTATTTTGTCTATAAAGTTACAAAAAAAAAAATCGGTGCTTGTATGAGCGCGTGCAAATACTCAGCAACCCACCCCCAATTCGAAGTCGTCATAGTCGTAGAGAGTTTTATTGATAACTACCAGAGCATATTACTAAAATCGGTTATTCAGATAGGTACCAACAGTCCTGACTGCAGCTAATTTACAAATTCTGGCGTTTAACATGCTGAATGAAAGGAAAAGATACAACCGCGTTGGTCAAATAAAGCCGTAGACGAGTGAACAAAATCTCACGTACCACTTAAGAGTTCTTCGGCGGTCCTAAACCACAGCGCGTTTCCTCCCAATGTTTGGCCACGGCGGTCAGCATAGTGAACGCCTTGCCGCACTGGGGACACGTAACGCTTTTGCGGACCGTGTTCCTCACAGCATAGTTCAGCGCTCTCGCATCTTTCCACTGTATCCTACCAGCGATGAGTTCATTCCTCTCATGCTTCGCATGCGTTTTCTTGAGGTGGATAAGCCATCCTTTGTGGTTCATAAATGTGCGTCCGCAGCCGCGATAATCACAGACCAGTATCCGAGGGGCTTCGGTGGCAGTCGCGCTTTCGGTCTCCGGACCCTCAGCAGGTGTGTATTTCAGCAGGCCCCAATCCTTCCCTTCCGTTGTCGTGGCAAATGATGCTTTGTATTCCTCTGCGTGCTTCGATTTGATGTGGCGCAGCCAATTTCGGATACCGTTGTTGCCCATGTAAACTTGATCACAGTGGGGGAATATGCAGGGGAACTGCCGTGAGCGAACGTTCGTGTGCTGTTTCTCTACTGGCCTGGTGTAAACCGGCTCTTCGGGAAGTGTGGTATTTGTCATTGTGGAATTGGGGATTTGTGTATTGTCCGTCAAAATCTTACTGCAGGAGTCGTGAACCGAATCGTAGGAATGAACTGCTGAGATGTGACCACCCCCGTTGTGTTGCCGTTCTTTCCCATCAAAATAGGGGATGGTTGGGGAGAACCTGTTCAAAGTGATGCTGTCAATCGTTCCTCGTTTGGGCCTCACGGGGTGGGATACGGTTCGTGCAGCCCGGCCACTGAGTTTCGGGAGTGCGGCTGACGAAATGAAGAATTCCATAACCTCAAATTGATCTCTCTAATGTAAAAACACATAAGTTTGGCACGAAGGGTAAAGGGTTGACGTTTTGGAGACATACATGAATACGTCTTGGGATCTCTGATTGATTGAAGAATGTAGATCGATGGGATAAGTTGGAAGAAGAGAAAGATTGTTTTGGTAAGGAATGGTTGGCTGGTCTGGCTGACTGCGGTGCGCTGAGAGACTCCAGGTCCCTCGTGTGAGCCGAAGGCTGTCTATGATCGGTGGAACAGAGCTGCGAAAGAGCATAGTAAGGCTGTGTGCTACTGGTTTACGCGAAGGTAACGCACCAAGTCTACGATGTTCATGGATACCGAGAGAAGTGTGATAGTTGTACACTCGCTTGCCATAATCCTTTATATCTTTGCAACTATCCACAATTTACATCATTGTGGAAAGAAACGCGTGGCTTGCTTGAGGCTTGAGTCAGTATCCAGTTTCCACAGTACGGCTCGGAAGTAGGGGACTAAGAAGATGGATGATCCATCCACGTTGATGCGCCTCCACGCCTTCGCGCTTTTGCCCAGAGGTCCCTGGAGAACCACCTTGCACAACTTCTGGGCCTCCCTGAGGCTAATTGAGCACAATTTTATCGTTATTAGGAGTGTCGACCCTGAGAGATGAGTGCAGTCAGCGATCGTACCACTGCCGCTGTCCACGTTTTCGACTACATTGTTCGACCACATCTAGTAGTTCAACTCCGCAATCTACTGAGTCCTTTGGAGAAAAGAGGGCGAGAAACTCAACTTCCACATGATCGCAAAACATGTCCACACAAACAGCTATGCCACACGAAGAAGACTGCAGTCAGTTGTGTCCATAGTACTACGACTCCATACAACTATTGATCGAGAAGCACATTCATCCACGGAAGAGTCAATATACTTCAAGCATACGGCAGATAATGTGTACGGAGCATCTCGCATGGAAGGAGTATGAAGCGTTTCCAACGGGAGCAGTGGGCTTGAGGAAGTGAAGATCATGTGGTGACACAGTAAAGGAGCTTACATAACTTTGAGGACCCATAAGGACGCGACCACATCACGTGATGGAGCGGTAAGCTTCCTCTCGGCCCACTGCAAAGGTAGATCTTAACTTTCTTTTCTTTCTCCTTCGCTTTGCTGACGTTCCTGTGAGGCTCCTATAACCTTCAGTACGTTCTATATGTACACTTTTTTCCGCTCCAATCCTCAATCTTGTGGACAAGCATTATCTGGCCCATGGTGCTGAGCCCTCTTCAAGACGTCAAGACTTCTTTGTTATAAAAGAAAAGTCCGTGCCATCCCTTGGACTGTTTACTCTCATCCACCGCGTTCCCTGGGATGCTAATGCGTATAGCAGAGGCATTTCCTGATTGAGTCTACAGCCCGCGTCTAACGCGTCATTGAATCATTTGCAAGTCCAGGAGTCTACTGTCCCTTGGTTCATGCACTCCTACATCCTCCCTTCCCTCCCCCCGCTCCTACATGCCCACCGTGACTCCCACTCCCCACCTTTTCAGCTCTCCGAAACGGAAAGTTTCGAGCTCCCGGCGTTTCACCCACTTTTCTTCATTCCACCTCTCGAGGATCGTCCCCAGAATCCAATCGTCGAGTCGTTGGCGGAGGTGCCGCCGCACTCTCGACGTGTTGCTACATCGAGGAATGATCCTGTCGTGCATGAGCAAGTGAAGAATGTGGGGGGGAAGAGGGAGGAGGACGAAGGGGCTGGCATTTGGACGGAAAGTCGTGTCGTTTCTGGAGAGCGCACATCAAAGGTACGTGTGCATCCTATCTATTGGTACTACAACGTTTACCGTGCCACAGAACCAAAATCACTCGTGGGACGCTCTGCGTGCTACATATTCTACTGAGCCCCGACCGTCCCCATTTCTAACTTCCCAACCCAACGACGTATTTGACGCTGTCCGGCACCTGTACGCACGTTACACACACTCCCATAACTTATTCGCATTTCACCAATTGCCCTCACATACCATAGTCTCCGTCCCCGCGTCCACGATCCTTCCCTTTACTTACTTTACGTCCTTCCCGCTGAGCTCCTCACCCACCTCCTCCTCAACGTCGTGGGCAACTCTTCCCCCCTCTTCATATGGGACGCGGAGGTTGAAAGACTCATATCGCGAGGGAGGGGAGATGGAAAGAGGGTTCTAGTTATTCTAGAGGGCTTGGATGAAGCCGCTAGCACTCCGTGAGTGTGGGCGTGCTTACGCTGCGCGCTACTCACTTGCCTTATGTTCAGCTTTATTGAACGATTTTTGAACATTGGGACACTGATGAGGCGGCTGGACGGAATCGTGACATCCCTGCAACGAAAGTGCGTACTTTTTTCTTTTCTCTCTGTTTGTGCCTCTCGTTTCGAACTTTAACCATCTCACCCTCAGAACTTCGCAGAGCACCCCAACGACGCACGCCTTCGCCCACGCTCTCTCCAGTGCCCTAGCTCACCTCCGCACTTCCCTCTCCACCCTTCCCCCTTACCCCCCCACGCATCTTACAAGTCTGTGGCTCCATTACGCTGACACCGAAGAAACCCTCATCGCGCTTGCCTCGCTGTGCCACCGCGTAAGTCCATCTCCAGGCCCCACATTCTTGCAGTTAACAAACCAACTTAACAGACCCTAGCCACCACGCCTCCCTACACGCCCCTTCCACCCACGCCCGCCACGCTCCTCTCCCACACCTACACCACACTCGAGCAGCACATCGAGCAGAACGCGCCACGACCTGTCAGAGCGCTACTAGCGTATATACTTTCGATCGCGTCGACGGATTGTTTTAGGCGCTTGGAGGAGAAGTTGGGGATGGGGGGGTTGCGTGCCGGTCTTAATCTTAATGCTGGTCTATCGCGGAACGAGGTAGTACGTCCGCGGAACGGTGTAGACGTGGACGCGGACGCGGACATGGGCTTTAAATTTGACTTGGACTCTGAGGGGCTGGGCCTGGATTCAGAGGACGACGACCTGAAGACGCATGAACTTCCTGAGTTCATCCCACCAGTGCTCGTGGCAGCACTACCCGCTGCCTGCAAGTCGCTACGCATTCTCCAAGCGGCTGACTTGTCTCACCCGCTCTTGTGCGCCGTAACAATGAGGGAGGCGGATACGTGTAGGTGGGTGTGGACGGAGGAAGAAGTGGAGCTGCTATGGATGGGTAAGAGAGGAGAGGAGATGCAGGGTGGTGTAGTCGTGGGAGAGCCTGTGACACGGGAGGTAGAGCTGGAGCTAGGGCCGCCAAGCAAGTACGAGCCCGAGCTCGCCCAGTTAAGCACTTTCGACCTTGAGCCCGGCACACACCTCCCTCCATCCTTTGCTCCCAATCCAAATACCAACCCAGATCCAATCCCAAGTTCAACTACACCCGTCTCACTTGCCTCTTTCCTAACCTCTTTTCCTCCACACCTTCCCCGCTTAACCCCGACGCTCCCCCACCTCGCTTCTACAATCCTCCAACCCCTCACCACACGCACTGCCCTGCTTTCCCAGGCGCTTCTCACACTGTATCTGGGACCCCTTCGACTTGGAACACACCTCACCTTGATGAAATCTTATATGATGGCCACGGAGCCGGCGTTCAGGGCAAGATTGTGTGGGGCATTATTTGAGGACGGGGGTGAGGAAGATGATCAAGGGCACGAAAGAGGTATGTATGTAAGAGGCGGTGGAGGATCTGGAGGCAGCGAGCTCAGGATTGGGATCGGGCTAGCGCACGGCCTTGCTCCGCCCGGTACGTGGCCCCCCGGCGGTGCTGATCTAAGCTATTTTCTGCGCGGAGTGGTTGTAGACTCGTTATTGGAGCGTACTGGTGCCGGGGTGGGTGTGGAGGTGGGAGGTGAAGAGGCGGGTACGGGTGCGAAGAATGGAGCGGACGCAGTATGGCAGGCTGGAGAAACAAGATTAGGATTTGCGGTGCGGGATTTGGCGGTTACGGTTCGAGGGAACGAAGGGGACAAAGAGGGAGGTGGGAGGGCGAGGTGGCTTGATGCGATGTGTACGTCGTATTGTATTATTTTTTGTGTTATGGCATTGTATGCTAATTGGCCATATTTTTTTTGTCCATCTCTACTTTGTTTTGTAGCAATCGAGTGAGTGGAAGACGAAGCTGATTTCGTAGATACTGACCAACGTTACTCAGAGCCTTCGACTTTCTCTACTTGGATTATAAACCTCCACGCCCCCTCGACGTCGTGATTACGCCGGACATCTTGTCAAAATACCACCGTGCATTCACGTTTTTCCTTAGACTGTTTCGAGGCACGTATCTGTTGTGCTCACCCTTTTTTTTAAACCTACCAACCATCCCTCTCCTTTTCTTTAAAATTCCATAGCCGAAACAGTGTCCCGCATTGCTTATCGTAATATTCACAAATACAACTCCCCCAACGCCAACCCGCTTTTTGCCTACACTCCCAAAGCTCACGGCACGCTCCTCGCACTCCGCTTCCAAATGCAAGCCTTCATCACGGCGTTCACGGCATACGTGTTCGATTCTGTGATTGGCGCCGAGTTCGATGCGTGGATGTTACGCTTAGAAAGTTTACGACAGGTGAACGCGGAACGCAGAGAGGGTGTGGGAGATGACGGGAATGATGAGTCTAGGTCAGATGACCTCGAGCCCGAATGTGATGCTGAGAATGAGATCACGGATATTTTCGCACTGAGGGACTCGCACTCGGCACTACTGGACGATATCCTGAGCGGGTGTTTGTTGAGGAGTGCACAGCGTGGTGCGGGGGATGCGCTGAGAAGTTTGTTCGAGCTTGTGTTACAGTTTGGGGCGTTGACGATGGGTTTACAAAATGATGTGGGGGAGGTGGAAGGTGCTGAGAGGCTGGCTGAGTTGAATGTCGCGTTTCAGAGGCAGATTTGTGTTTTTGTGAGTTTTTGTTTCCTGTGGGTTTGTTAGTTCTCATTGTTTTTATTCCGCGGGGGTAGATCAAAGCTGTTCAGTTGCTCCATGGGAGAGAAGAGGCGAACGGCAAGGACAAGAGCTACTTTCAGATTACTGAGTCAGACCAACATTCGCATTATAAAGATCTCTTGACGAGAATCGATCCGACGGGTTGGTGGAGGCAGAAGATTGAGAAACAGACAAAGCACGCCGTATAACATGTTCTTGTCGTAACGGAAGTTCTTCATTCGCTATCACAGGTGTAGTTCACTGAGGTATGTTGATTAGGAGAAAGAACTGTATACGAATGACTACATAAATAATAGAGACGCAAACCGACTATACTTGAGGTTCTCCGCTAGTCAGCAAATTTCAGTTGTAGTCTCTATTGAGGGTAATTCTGTTGATACCAGGGCTAACGCCTCGATGCAAGTGATTACGTTACTGCAATTGTTATTGTGAATCATTCTTGATACATTCTTACAGTGACAAGTTTCCTTCTATGTCACTCGACGTGATGATACTGGGGGAGAGCAACGGCACGCCATGCCTCCTAATGGAAGCCTAGAGCTCAACACCGATATCTAAGCAACGCGTGTTCATAAATTTCGTCTCTAAATCTATCAAATTAACGGCCGAGCTCGGAGCATACAGGGTCGAGTGTGGTCGAACGTAATTCTGTCCCGGTCGCCTCGGGGACCATCGTCTTCTCTGGAGTAGAGACCGCAGCTTTAATTGTCTCACGAAGAGGGAAGGTAATCTGGTGATATGTTCTGTGCAGACGCTCAGCGCTTTTTGCAAAATGTTAAGCAAGTTGAAAAGAACAAATGAACACACAAATCCAATCCAAGACCCACAAGCATCTAGAACCACAACTCCTGCTTCACCCAGGCACAGAGATGTATTAGAAGCCAGGGTCGTACCTCGTTCAGGAGATGGCGAGACGGCTCGCGTTCCGCCAATGATTTGGCCTATGACGGAGATCCAGCCTGGGAGCACGCTGTCCGCTTTCTGAGGCTTCCTTACACTTTCACTTTCTATTCAACCCTCCTAAAAATCATGGGGTTTGGTAGCCGGCGTTAGCTGCTGCGAAGGGAGAAGAGCTGCGAACTGAGATTAGGATTGGGATCTGACAATCGTTACTTGGCTGTAAGACCCGCGAGTACCGTTGTGTATTTTTCAGCTTTTAACTGTTTTCGATGAAAACATCCTCACCAGCCCTGAATCGATCTGAACAGGGAGAGTACTAGAGATATTCAGAAGTGAAGTAGGGAGGAAATCCCGGACGAAACAGAGTTCGAGGGGATCGATGTGAGAGGCGAAAGGTTGCATCCTGTGGTTTCAGGGTGAGACTGCGCGTCCGAATAGTGGGATTGTGCTTGCGCCTCGCGGTAAGCTTCGGGTTATAGGTTCCCTCATGCTGGGATTGCGAGATGCTGACACTAGTGACCGACGCGCGCCTCCCTTTTTAAGGATTTCCACGAGTTGCGCACACAATGAGTATTAGTTGAAATGTGCTGAGCTATTGAGGGTCAATGTGCGAGAAGACAGGGTTTCAGAGGGTGCAGAGGTCATGGTGTTAAAGCCTGGCTTCGGAGAACGTTCCAGATACTGTGTGTGTGTGGGGGGGGGGGGGGGGGGGGGCTGCTAAAATGCGATTTTCCTGAGTCGCCACTGCGCATCAAAGTAAATACCGTCTCTCAGAGACTAGTAGGGTGGGTTTGGAGCAAGAAGTTGGGTCTGAGGCACAATTCAGGTGAGGGCCTTGTTATATTGATCACAAACTCGGAGACGCAGCCACCGGGAGGGATCATAAAGCAAGCAGCCAGCCATGATATCGTTGTTGAATCTCCTTTGTCAATGTAAGCCTATAACAAAGCAAGAGCAGCTTCAAGGGACAGACGGACGCAAAGAAATAAAAGCTGGATCATGATACTAGGGGAAAGGAACTTAGTTGGAACCTTTATCCCTCCTAATATTTCCCTCCTCACCTTCACTCCCGACCTCATCCTCATCATCCCCACTCATCCTCTCACTGTCAAAATAATCGGGCGGCAGTCCAAACGTATCGTCCAAAGCCGTAATCACGCCAATTCCAGTTGCAATCCCACTCTGTACTTCTACATCCCGTGAGACAAGCTTCACACCATTTCCAAGGCCTTTAATGGGGACCTCCACAACGAGCGCATACTGTAGCGTCGCAACCGTCAGCATAGAGCCAAACCTCTCATCACTCACTGACGCACCTTCCATGCAAGCTGGCGGTTGCTGAAATTTGGAGTCTCTTTAAAAGTCCAAAGTCCCCGCCATATATACCCCTTCTCCCAATAAATATCTAGGCCATCTTTCTTTAATGCCCAGGCGCCCTCTTGTGGTGTGACACCGTGTAGTATATTATCCATAGGTTTATCAAATGTCTTTGTGTGGTGTTGGACCCCGCGTCGCGCACATATACGAATGTACTGTCGGAGATGCATGGACGCTCTATCAATTTGTACAGGCGGATAGAGAACCTCATCAGGCGAGTCCGCATCAGTAGTCTCCTTAGGGCTCACGCGTCGTGTTTGGAGTGTTAGACACAAAAAGAAGGGAATGGGTGTGAGACGATCGAAACTGGGGACACGTGGTAACCAAAGCGCCAGTGTAGCCTGAGCATTGCTGCTAAATACGGCATTGCGGATGTTTGACAGTGCGCGATTGCTGGTCCATACATCACTCAGAGACTCTAGATCATTCTCAGAGACGATTTCGAGAGGATTAGGTAATAAGGGCGGTGGAGGAGAAGGAGGGAGAAAGATGAATGGCTTGAATGCTCTGTTGCATAAAGGTTTAAGACTTGACGGTGTGAAGTAACAGAGGACTTGCCTTTCTTTTCGTTTGAAAGCTCCTTTACGTATTACAGATGCTTTGATATGGTATCTCACAAAGCCAATTGGAGTCTAACCTTCTACCGTTATTTGGTATCTTAAGGAGTTATAGAACAAACCCACCCCATATGTCAGTATGTTTTTCCATCCAGAATGTTTTCCTGCATGAAATGAAGGAGGTAACGACGTATCATGACTATTGGATTTTATATCATTTCCGATTTCGGGGATAGTAATTTGAAACACAAAATCTTCCGGGGGAGAACCATCTGCATCAGCACGAGTCCAAAGAGTCTGGTCGCGATGTACTAGATTGGTCGTTTCGCGCCGGATGTCATGTGCGCTATTGTATGATAAATAAATTTTAGCGTCTCATGTAGAGATGCGGTGCTTACGATCCACTATAGGAGCGATGGTCTGTATATCAGATAAGTATGAAGACGTCCACAGTTGGATCAAAATGATTTCTAGTACGTACGGACCGAGCGCACTGCACAGATGAGCGAAACTTGCACCTCTTGAATGAGCTCCTGTTCTTTCGTGCCCAGATGGATTATTCCAGACACAGTAGAGCCAACGGTGTAGATCTGCTTTGGAGTAGGTAGTTCGACTGAAAGTTTTCGTTCCGACGTCGACGCTATAGCCATCGTAGGCAGCGAGGGTGTTTTAGACGACGATCCACTGGATTTTTGGTCGACGATCATGATTTGCTTTTGGGTTTAGGAGACTGAGCGGGATGGAATAGAAACTATTGTACTTATACCTATATATATGGACGGCTACAGGGTTCCGATGGGTTCCTTGCTCAAATAGAGGTGATACCTATTCATTGCGAATAGAGTCGTACTACCGAAAATTGAAAAGTTCCGAAGCAAACTGACCATGGGCGCTACATCTGGGGTACAAAGTGATTCATTATTGTTCTTGTGTGGATGTGGTTGCAGATATGAAGAACTGAGATAGTTATTACAGAACTGGAACTGGAACGCGTCCCGTGATGGCGCGCCCATCAGGAGGCGAACACTTAGCCGCTTCCCTTGCAACTATGTAGAGGGTTAACCGAACGTTAAGCTTTTGCTCACTGAGAGCCACTCCAATTACATACGTACTCAAAGATGATTCGGTCTTGTGCGTTGCCGGGATCTGCAGGGCCGTCGCCGGTGGCCCGCTTCTACGGGGTCCGGGAGTGACCAGCTAGCTAATTCCACGATGCCGGTGCTGGCAGAACCAAATATTGTTCCCACGTCTACTGGCAGGGATTTTTGCAGCACACCGACGAGCCCGCGTGGTGCATGTGTGCATGCGCTGGCGAGGGTGGTGGTGGTAGTGGTGGTGGTGGTGGTGGTGTGTGCCCGTCCCTGCCCACAAGGGTGGGTGCAATGGGGCTGGGTGGCGAGGGTGGGGGTGCAGGTGGTGCTGGGTGGCGAGGGTGGGGGTGCAGGTGGTGTGCTGGCGACAACAGTGGGTGGCGTGGAGGTAAGGATGATGGTGTGGTGGGGCTGTCAGCAATGGTGGTGGCATTGTGGTGGTGTGGTGGGGCCGTTGATGACAGCGGTGGGGTGGTGGTGGTGGTTGGTCGCCATTGTGACTCATCACAAGCATTCCAGCAAACAGCAGATCTCGAACCAGTTCTGAACCAGTTTGAGATTGATCCAAGCTGATCTGGGGATTTCAACTGGACCCAGCGATTTGTATTCACCTCGCTGACAAGCATGATACTCGACAGTGCCTACTACACTACAAAAGACACTTACTGCACACGCACCTATCTTCATCAGCTTTCACCAGACCATCATCTGCTGTGCTACCTCCAGTCTGCCAGCTACATCATCTCCACACTTGTTCCATCTCCATCAATTCTATTTTCAATATGCCGTCCAGCATTGCCACCACCACATCCCATGATTCACTTCAGATGACTGCCAAGCCAGACATACACATTGGACCACACATTGAACTTCCTAGTTGACGTTCTCCCCTTGATGTTCATTTGTCCAGTCCTCCTCCACAAGTTGCACACCGTCGGTACTATCCTCTATATGTTGAATGTCCTGAAGGCCCATACCGTCCCCTCCTATCCTCCTTATCGTGTTCATGATTGCATTTGGGTATTCGACCCTGTCTTCCATGCTCCCTTCCATGTCATTGGCTTTGACCCAAACTACAAACCAGTGAATGGTTGGCATCGTATCGTACTCAGGAACTACTGGGATATCAAAGAGTTTGGTCCAGGAACAGAGATTTGCTACAGTTATGTGCCTAAGGACTTCATCAAGCAGGACTCATCTTCGTTCCCTCTCTGGAGGAAATTCGTATCCAAGTGTTGTGATTGGTTCAAATGTTTCTGAGTCGTCATCAAGTCACATGACTCACTTACTCATCTTCGGAGATATTTGACAAGCAACTGGAATCCTATTGGATGGCTATGACTCATTTTCATCACCTGACTCACTCGCTTCTTTCTTGTACTTCTATTTCCAATTGTTCCACATGGTCTATTGTCTGTGACTCACTTCTATTCTATTTTTGGCTTCTATTTCCAATTAGCTGCCACATTTCCATTCATTTCTTCGACCACCTGACTCATTTTTCCATTTCATTACAAACCACCTTCCTATTTTGGTTTTCTGCCTCTTGCCGTTAGTCATTTCTCCTGTCTGCTGTCGACGACATTGTTGTATGGCATACTCGCATCGTTTGTTGTTCTGCTCATGTATATAAGGCCTGTTTCACCTTAGTGTACCCCAATTCACCTTTTTCAGTTGGATTCACTTGTCTAAGTCTCAAGTCTAAGTCTTCTAAGTCTACTACTATGTCTACTACTTCTACATCTACATCAAGGCCAGCTTTGTCAATCACGTGACACTTGCTGTTGTATCTTGTCCATGCTTATGTCATTGTATTATGTCATCATCATTGTCACTGCTACGTACTCATCTTCGTCTTTGTTCTACCTTTGTTGCTGCTGATAGCAAAGCGCACTGAGCCGAACACCAGTGTTAGTAGCCATGCAACAACGACACCACTACCCACTGTCTTTTGGATCCATTTCCGAAAGTAAACCGACATTGCATGGAATGCCTTGGTCACATAATAGATGACAAGGGCATACATGCCGATGCGGATAGAATGGAGAAGGTTCGAGGTTGGAGAAGACCTCAAACATTTAACGATGTCCAACGATTTCTGGGACTCGTGCAGTATCTGGCACCATATATGCCAGATTTGATGGTGTATACAACTCCCTTATGAGGAAGTGCGTGCAACAATAGGACATTTCAATGGACACCCTTGATGGATAACCCTGGAGTCGGAGCAGTTTATGGACAAGGTCCAGACTGGACGACTTGTCGTCCAGCAGGATTTCTCTCAAAGAAATTCAGTCCCACGCAACAGTGTTACAAAACGCATGAGCACGAGACGATTGCTATCCTTGAAGCACTTATGAAGTGGGAGGATAAGCTGCTAGGTCACCAGTTCACACTGGTGACAGATAACAAAGGTCTCAAATACTTTGCGACACAACAGCATCTGTCAGACAGACAGGTGCACTGGTGGGAATTTCTCTCCAGATTCAACTATACCATGGTACATGTACCAGGGGTGGAGAACAAGGTAGCCAACTGTCTGTTGCGCTACTACAAGAACAACAAGCAGGGTGAAAGTCACCCAGCAGAAGAATATGTCGACATGGATGCGCGGCTAGATCTAGAAGGAGAATTTCTCCCAACAGATATATTCATAGAAATAAGAATGGCCACAGTGTGATGGTCACATCCATTACAAGATGTGACAGAGCAGCGTGTCATAGACATGCAGCAGATGAAACAAGCAGGGGAAGAACCTTCCACACAGGTGGAAGGTAATGAGGAGGACAATGTACTAGTTACAGCGTCGGGTGCAGACTCAGAGAGTCTACGTTCAAGTGTAGAATGTGAGTTTGATCTAAAATGAGCTGTAGCCAATGGCTATGGAACAGATCCAATACTCAAGAAAGTATTGGCAAATCCTGAGGCTCACCCTCGATTTGGGGTGAGAAACAGACTGGTTTGGACAAAGAACCAGTTCAATAAAGACATAGTGTCTCCCCTGGGAGGTTTTTTCCAAGGGGAGGAGAATGGTCAAGATAATTATCGATCATGCACATAGAGTAGTTGGCCACTTTGGGCAATTCAAAACCGACAAGTACATCAGGTGATCGTACTGGTGGTTGGGAATGGCAGCTGACATAGAGTCATTCTGTGGATCCTGTGCAGCCTGTCAGGCTGCAAAAAAGGACAATAGACGACCAGCAGGGTTATTGCATACCCTGCCAATACCTGATAGACCATGGCAGTCTATCGGAGTGGACTTTGTTGGTCCATTGCTAGAATTGAAGGGTCACGACTATTTACTAGTCGTGATTGACAGACTCACGTCTATGGTGCATTTAGTGCCAACTACGACGAGAGTGACTGTGCGACAAGTTGTGTGGTTATACCTCAGAGAGATAGTATGCTTGCATGGAGTACCTGAGTCAATCATATCAGATCGCGACTCCAAATTCACCTCCATATTCTGGAGGGAATTGCAGCGTATAATGGGCACAAAGCTGCTCATGTCCACAGCATTCCACCTGCAGACAGATGGAGCGACAGAAAGCAAATCATTCTGTAGGGCAAATACTCCACACGGTAGTGCAGAGTGATCAGAAGGATTGGGCCAAGAAATGCCCAAATGGTAGAGTTTGCACTGAACAGCTCAGTCAGTGCGACCTTTGAATTGAACAGTGGACTTGCCCATATTGGGCAGGTACTATCAGTGGATACTACATTCAGAGGAGTATGGCAGTTTGCACAACAAGTGTTGTGGAACCTGATTGATGCTCATGATGCAATCATCACGGCCGAGTACAGCAGACAGACACTGCTAATATCAGACACCTGTCGAGGAATGACGTACAAAGTTGGACAGCTAGTATATCTGTCTACAAAGAACCTGTCCTTACCTAAAGGATGGGCAAAGAAGTTAGTGCCCAATTATATTGGGCCATATCCAGTTATAGAAGTGGACAATTCCATTTCTACTGTGAAACTTGAGTTACCTACAGAGCTCATGGCTAGGAGGATACTACCAAAGTTTCATGCAAGTCTAATCAGACCGCATATACCCAATGACGACGAACGATTTCCTCATCGTGACATAAATTATATGTATGACTTTGAGAAAGAGGACGAACCAGAATGGTTTGTAGATGAGATTCTGGCTCATCGCTGGACTAGTAACTCCAATCTGGAGTTACAAGCAAGGTGGACATTAGGAGATGTCACCTGGGAACCACTCTCTGCATGCAGAGAGTTAGAAGCGCTAGATGCTTATCTAGAGCTAAGGGGAGTCAGGAAGCTGCAAGAGCTTCCTAATCGTGCCTCATAGGCACAAGAATGATGACGGTTGAGTCCTTAATAAAAGGACTCGACATGAACACAGTTCATGTCGGCGATTTGTGCAATGCGACATCGTCATGTGAAGTTATCATGTGACATTACGGGTGTGCGTGCTTTGAATTTAAGTGATGATTTTATCGCCACTTAAAGGCTCTTTGCCATCCACTCCCACACTTGCACCAGTGCGAGTGTATCAGTGAGACTACCCATGAACGCTGAAGCGTCCCATATACCTCACTCAGCATAGGCACTCCCTAGTGCCTCTGAGCAATTCGCTATGCTCCAAAAGGAGCAAAGCTGGACGGTGCATGGTGTCAAGGACGCCATCACAAGCATCCATTGAATACCCATTAAAAGTGGCCTGGCCACCATTACTCGCTGAAATGGCGTGTCCTTTTATTAAGGATGCGGTAGCCTCCTACAAGGAGGACATATGCAAGCTCAATTCAGAGCTCAACACACTTTGCACTGCCCTCGATAAGGAGAGGCAGATTAATCATGAAATGGCAGATAAAATATCCACCATGAAGTCGACGCCATCAGTGCTGACTATAATCAATCTGACATTGCTGCCAGATTTGATGATGGACTCAGCGAGTCCGTCTATGCCAACTACCGGTGCTTCACCAGTAGGACCCACTCGATCTGGCCGCAAGACTGCATCTAAACAGAGAACGCTGGCAGCACCCTACCCGGCATCACTGCACAGTTATATTGCTCCTGCCTGCAACACAGATGGGATTCTTACCCTGCCCTTTGGGCAAAGCACCACATCCCACAACAGTGAAAAATCGACCCACAGAGTGGTTTGACACCTGCCAGCTCAACAATCCAAAATTCATTGAGCAGCTTATGCTTGCACGTGCAACATTTGCCATGTCGTGCAGCACGGCATCATCAAGCGTGCTGACCACGAGCAGTGATTAGCGACTCAAATGCCAGCATTCGAGATTGCACATGACACACCTCCCAATCTCAGGGATGCATTGCGCACGATAGAGTACTCCCCTGAGGGAGTATCACCTGCTATCTGTGGGAATGGCAACAACACCTTCCATCTAGAGGATGTTGATGTATGGATATGGCTTAAGTTAATTAAGCCAAAGAAAGACAGTCTGGTCTTTCTACAAAAGTTAATGGTCCTGTTTACAGTCCATGGCCAGTGGGCTGATCTTGCCAGTTCAATCTGGCAGCAAGATCTCTCAACACTGTTGTCTACCAGTGTCGAGAAGGCGTATGAATGGAAACAACCTCATGAGAGTATGTCTCTTGATGAGCTAGCCCAATGGCTAGGCACATACACAGGTGTAGATCCTGGTAGGGCTCTCATCAATATTGAGCCCTACTTTGTGCGTAAGCAGAGCAAAATCTGCTATAACGAGACTGCACAGAGGGTCCTTGACACTCGCGAAGGCCGGACATTTACCAGCCTTCACATAGCCATGCCCCCTCATCCCCCAGGCTTTTGGGGACAACCGTTGACATTGGACAACAATTCATCACTCAACGGACATGGTGGAGGGCCTCCCCACTCAAAGGCATGTATGGACATGCCAAAGACGGAACCTTCTGCCTTGTCTGCTCCCCCACCTGCACCCGCTATTACAGCGGACGACACCAACATGGAAGTTGATCCATCCAACTCCATTTACTATGACAACACTGTCGAAGTAGCCATGCAGTCATCATCGACTGCACCTGCACCCATATATGCTGATCCTTCATCAGCATAAAATCTCCCAAACCTTCCTGAGGTTTGGTCTGTGGGGAGGATGTAAGAAGGTAGATTCTTACAGTAGCATATATGCTACTAATTAGGGTATATAAGTCACCAGAGTGGCTTATGGGTTGTATTATATAAGCCGCCCACTAGGAGTACCTGTAGGTAGTGGACAACTATACAGTTGTCCACAAGTAATTAGATAAGCAATCAGACTTACTTGTAACTACACAACTCGCAGACACCAATAAACTATTGGCACAGTCTGTCCAGTGTGAACACTAGGTTTCTTACAGACATCTATACAAGACTCACCTATCAACCTAGTCCCTGCTTCTGTGTTTGCTTGCCTTCGAAAACTGGACAATGAGGAGATCTTTCAGTTATGCATAATTCTGAAAGGAAGATCCACTTCAGTCATTGACACTTCCCTGAATCCCAATCTGACAGCCAATCTCAATGGTGTTCCACTGGAATATCATGAGTTTTCTGATGTCTTCAGTAAGAAGAAAGTGGAAATTCTTGCTGACCACCAACCGTACGATCTCAAGATTGACTTGATAGAGGGAGAGAGTCCCCCCTTGGGAACCATTTATTCCCTATCTCCATTCGAGCTAGAAACACTCTGAAAGTTCATTGACCAGGCACTAGCCATAGGATTTATCTGCCCTTCACTTTCTCTGCACAGTGCTCCAGTACTGTTTTCAAAGAAGAAATTAGGTGAACTCTGACTTGGCATTGATTTCCATGGTCTCAACAAAATCACTAAAAAAGACCAATATCCACTTCCCCAACTTTCCAACTTGCTGGAAAGCCCCGGAAAAGCACAGATTTACAGTAAAATTGATCTCTGAAATGCTTACCATTTAGTCTGCATTAGAGAGGGCAACAAGTGGAAAATCACCTTCAGGACCCAATATGGTTCCTTTGAATCCCATGTTATGCCTTTCAGTCTCACTAACACACCAGCCACTTTTCAGCGATTTGTTAACGATATATTTGGCAACATGCTTGACATTTCCATCCTTATCTATTTGGATGACATCCTAGTCTATTCCAACAATCTGGAAGAACACTGAGAACATGTCTGCAAAGTTCTCTGACATCTCTGAAAAAACCAACTTTACACAAGATCTGACAAATGCAATTTTCATAAGACCATAGTAGAATATCTCAGATACATGCTCTCCCCCAAAGGACTTTCAATGGCTGACAACAAGATCAAAGTGATTCAAGAATGGCCCAAACCAAGAAAAGTAAAAGACATCCAATCCTTCCTAGGTTTCATGAACTTTTACTGACACTTCATTCATAATTACTCCAACATCACAATTCCACTTACCTGACTAACCTGAAAATCTGTAACTTGGAATTTTTCTGATGAGTGTCGGAAAGCCTGTGAAACACTTAAAAAAAAAATCCTTCACCACAGCTCTGATCCTTACACATTGGATTCCCAATTGTCAACTCATTGTGGAAACCAACACTTCCGACTACACCCTTGCAGCAATCCTCTCCATCATTTCTCTGGAAGATGGCAAAATTCACCCCGTAGCCCCCCATTCCAGGACTTTCACTGCCCTGGAATTAAACTACAATGTTCATGACAAGGAAGTACATGTGATTTTTGAAGCTTTCAAGATTTGGTGACATTACCTCAAAGGTTTTGGTTCCACCATTGATATTGTAAATGAACACACAAACCTCAAATACTTTGCCACAACCAAGCTTTTCACCTGATGACAAGTCCAATGGTCGGAATATTTGTGCCAGTTCAACCTCGTTATCCAATTCTGACCCAGAAAACTTGGAACAAAACTGGACTCTTTAACTAGATGATGGGACATCTATCCTAAAGAGGGGAGTAGCGACTATGCCAGTGTTAATCTGCACAATTTCCACCTGGTCTTCACTAACAAACAGCTGTCATCATCCCTCCAAGCCACATCCCTTAATGTTACAGTTCTCCATGCAGTTACCATCATGGATTTTGAGAAACTTCATGAAGAAATCCAACAATCCATTTCTTTGATCCTGCAATCTCCGATTATCCTGCAGATCTTCCAACCCCCTGATGGTCAGTCAACCCTCAAGGACTTCTCCGACTCTGTGTTCTACAATATCTGCATGATCATCAAATCTCTGGACATTTCAGTCAAAACAAGACACTCAGCAATATCTGACGAGAATACACATGGCTGAAATTCCATGAATTCATGATTTCCTATGTCAAATCCTGTATCACATGTATGTGATCAAAATCCCAATGACATTGGCCTTATGGACTCCTTAAGCATTTACCGATTCTGCCAAGACCATGGAATTCCATATCCTTGGATTTCATTGAGCTGCTTCCGCTTTCATTGGGTTTTGACAGCATCCTTGTTATCATTGACATACTCATGAAACAAGCCATATTAATTCTGACAGTCACAACGATCACTTCTCTGATGCTTGCTCAACTCTTCATTCTCCATGTCTTCTCTAAACATGGCATACCAACCCATGTCACCTCCGATAGAGGTTCAGAATTTGTGTCCTCATTTTTCTGCACGCTTGGAAAAGCGCTAGACATGAATCTCCACTTCACTTTCGGTTATCACCCCAAAGGCAACAGTCAGACTGAACAAACAAACCAGACCCTTGAGCATTGAGCAATATCTCTGCATTTATTGTAACTATCAACAAGACAATTGGGCTGAACTTCTTCTGATCACAGAATTTGCCTATAACAATGCTTTGAATGCAACAATGGGAGTTTACCCATTCTTTGCCAACAAAGGTTATAATCTTGACATTTCTGTACATCCCAAATGCAACCTCATTTCATCCCATGCAACAGACTTTGCAGTCAACTTAGACGAACTCCATCAAGAACTCTGAAAGAGAATTTCCAACACGCAATTCCAATATGAGGAACCTAACCTTCCAAGAAGCTTGCTGAAAAATACCTCAGACCTTTCAAAATCATTGCACCTGCAGGTACCAGTAATCAAGCCTTTATCCTCTGTTTACCTGACAGTATGTGTGCTGTCCACCCATGTTTCTATGTTTCCATGCTAGAACCTGTGACTCTGAAATTCCAAACTGAATACAGCCTCTGCCTCTGCCTGTCATTATTAAAGGTGAGCCCAAATATGAAATTAACGAAATTCTGGACTCCAAGATAGACAACCGCCAATGTTGCAAGTTACACCACTTGGTGTGCTGGACAGGCTATCAAGGTACCAATGAAGAAACTTTGTGGATTCCCGCTACAAAATTAGGCAATGCTTTGGAAATTGTTGAAGACTTCCAAAAGGCATATCCCGATAAACCCAGTGCAATTCCACTTTAACTTTTTAACTTTTCCCTTTCATTTTCCCAATTTTCCCCTATGTTTTCATGTTTATGTCTCTAATTACAATTTCTGTCTGTTCCAAGAAATTCTGCCTCCTTTTTCTGCTTACTTCTCTGACTCAATTCTCCGATTCCAATTCCCAGATTTCATCCCTTTCTATTTCCTTCATCCTTACTTCCAAATCCCACTCCTGATGCTGAACCATCCATTGCACCCACCCAGTTAAAATCTGTATCTCTTTGGTGTGCTCCCACATGGAACTCGCATGACAATCCACAGATTTCTGCAAATCCCCTTGAGCAGCAACTCCACTGTTTCCTCTTCAGTTCCTACATCCACACCTTTTGTGACCTCTTCTGCAAATCCTGATGCTCCTGGTCAACAGCATACCCTCCCATTCTTTGTGCATCCATCACATGTTCCATTCATGCCGTTCATCATCCGCAAACAAAACAAATCCCGAACCTGACATCCTGTGCAACAATACTTTTCATGCCTCATCCAATTCAACACAGACTGGTGCACTTTCTGATGAGTAATGGTTTCATCCACCACATCACTTTCCCTTTTCTGAATTTTGTCCTCCATTTCCTTTCCAGCCCTTCTCTCATTCTTTCCCACCTTTTTCCACCCCAACTTCCTCCACTCCAATTTCTCCACTGCTTCTTATTGCAACTCCAAAATATTGCAAATTTGCCTCTCCAGGTTGCTTTCAAATCCTGACTCGTCTTTGGAAAGGAGATCTTCAATTGAGATAATCGGCAGCATTGACATTGAGCTTAGAGGGGAGTAGAGACAAGAGGATCAGAAGTTTGGCAAGTTGAACCCCATCTGTCACTCTTATATATCACATTAGGGGTCCTGCTTAATCACCAAACCAAACTTCCCATGCTGATCTCAGGCCTCGAGGGCTTGGCCTTAAGGAGGAGACACTGTTAGAACCCAGATTCATTCCCAACTTTTCTGCTTCTCTCTGACATATTCCAACATATACATTTCCGATATGTTTTCCGATTTTTTCCATCCCTTCTACTTATCCCCATTCCATCTATTTTTAGTCATTTCCTATAAAGATCTATACCTTTGGTTTTATATCCATATTCATCCTTACCTTTGATCCTGTATTCATTCTGTTTCAGATTTCCACACTTTGTATCTTTCCAACTCACACCATATCTACTTGTTATATACAACTCTTGCATGTACTTTGTTCCTTAGTTCAAATATTGATTCACCTTGACCCAATATCTTCTCATCTTCACCTCTAAGTCTTATCCATCCTCTGTTCTCCAACTTCTCCAACTTCTCTGACATTCCGATTTTCCAAAATCCCAGGACACAAAGGATCAGGAGGGTGCAACCTATAAGTTGAAGCCAATGTCTGTGTGTTTCTGATTCTGAATTCTGAACCCTGATATCTGATACTTCAGTGAGAGGAAATCCAGTTCATAACAACTAGCTGGCTCCAGCCAGCTAACCACTTGAAGCTGGAGCTTTGGCTGTAGCTTCAGGATTTGGACATGGCTTTTGTAGCTGTAGCCATGGCTCAGCTAGCTGAGCCGTGGCAACACTACACATTGCAATGCAGCCTCTGATATTATGTCAGCTTCAAGGTTTAGATGAGGTACAAATTTATAGAGGGATCAGTTGATTGTTACAATACAATTCCTGAGATATACTCAGATTTGGTTGCACCTCCAGTAAAAAATCTGTACTACTACTGCATCCTGTAGACTGGCTCATTGAGTAGCCATAACCCTGGTTGAGCAAGCTATTCATGTGACTACTGCAATATTTTTGAGCTGTCCAAGGTCCTCTCTGCACCTAAGAACATGCATTCCCCCCTTTACTTTTGAGCACAAGTCATGTTCACAACCAAAGATCCATCTTGTAGTTCTCCACTGCTGTTGTGCATATCAACTACAAATCCACCTATATCTGTGCATGGACATTGCTAGCAATAAAACAAATGGATGGTGGCTGACATGAGCACAACCATCCATCCAGGGCCTTCACTCTCATTCTCACTCTCTCCTTTTATTTTCCAACAATGCCTAATATTGCCTATCATGTGCACTGAGCAACATTTGTTACCAGCTTTTGCCACACATGTAGTGCAGCATACCCAGCATAACTATGCATGCAGTGTGTTCTTGCACAAGCAGCAGCAGCTAGTCACCTTAGCCAAGTCATTTCCTGGGACTATGCAGCTGGTGGGATGGCACCATACACATGGTAGTTTGAAGGCTCTTTGTTTTTGATATTGTCATTACTCATCTTTTGTGCAGGCCACACCACTTTCTCAGCAACACACTGGTTGCTCCTAGCACTTTCATGTGATTCTGTGACACCAACAATTTTGAAAAACCAACATCCCTTCATGGTGAAGAGGTTGGTGACAACCTGTCTATCACAGATCTGAGATACCATTTGCACACTCCATGCATGCTTTGTCAATAATGTACAGAAATAGTGTTTGGCATGCCACTATTGTGGCACTGAACATGATTGTGGTTACAAAGCTTTGTCCATCAATTTGTTAAACAAGTACTGTGCCTCATACCTTATTTGGTGATTCTGCCCCATTGCATTGTTGACTGACTTGTACAAGGTTGGCATTTTTCTTTTTCCAATTCTTTTAAATGTAAATTCACACTGGTGCAGATTTTGGAGACTTCAGCATCTCCAGGAACCAGCTGGGCATAAGGCTATCTGCAATTCCTGCCACAGGTGGTCCAGGATCTGGACTCATGATTCATCCCCTCTCAACACCCTGACCTGGGACCATTGGGACCCAGGGACCCATGCAACTTGGAACCATGGGTTTAAACCCATATTTACTCACCATGAAAGTGGGTGCGGATATGGGCAGGTGCACATGACAAGTTGACAGTAGGCATGTGGGGCATGTGGGACCACAAAGGTGGGCATGTAGGACCATAATGGTGGGCATGGGTGTGGGCAGGATGTGGGTGCATGTTGACACATTGATGGCAGGTGTGTGGGATGTGTGTGTGTGTGTGGGTGTGGGCAGGTACATGTTGACAAGTTGATGGCAGGCCTGTGGGGACCACAACAGTGGGTGTGGGTGTGGGCAGGTGCTTGTCAACAAGTCAATGGCAGTTGTGGTCATGGCCATCATTTGGATGTGGGCATGGGCATAGTGGGGAGCACAAACACCTGTGGATCTTCAATTCTTGATGGAATCCAAACCTGGATCCAGGTGGGATTACAGCTGTTTTGCTTATGTAAGGTGGAGTCAAAATTTGACTCTGAATATCTGTATGGAAAGAATTTGCTGTAGCACACCAGCAAAAGTGAATTAAAATATGGAAATTGGTAATATTTAAGTGGTATACACTAGCTACAATCAGATGTAAAAATTGAAACATATAAAGATGTATTTGTAAATATGCCATAAATGTGTTATTTAGCTCTGGTGCCTCAAATAGTCTTCAATAAGAGCCCAAAAGCACTCATATTGGAGATATATATGCATATTACTTATTCTAAAATTAGATTTCCTAAAAGTGTATGAATAGATGAAGGGAGAGTGTGATACATAGAGGAGAGCTTAGACACTCTTCCCCACACCCAGGGAGGGAGTTATAGAGGGAAAAAATCTTCAAATATCTAGTTTACTTATATATCTATAATCTAAAAATGTTTGCACCCAATATTAATTCAAAATGTATGTACCAGAGCTAAATAACACATTTATAGCATATTTACAAATACATCTTTATATGTTTCAATTTATACATCTGATTGTAGCTTATACTACTTAAATATTACCAATTTCCATATTTTAATTTACTTTTGCTGGTGTGCTACAGCAAATTCTTTCCATATGTATATTCAGAGTCAAATTTTGACTCCGCCTTATGTAAGCAAAACAGCTGTAAGTGCCAGATGAACCAGGAACCACAAGATCCAGAACCATGGTTCAATTTTGCAGGTTGAGCCACAGGTCATCTGGTACTGATCCAGACTCATGGACACCCTTAGCTGGGCAATGTCATTGTACTATCCAGTTCATGTGGTAATTTTTCCTTCAAAAGAGGTCACTACTCAGCTATTCTTATACCTTTTTTAAGATATCTCTCCCATAGTCCTTGAGATTGAGGCACTGGCCACTTTGAATCTGGTTCCACATGCTCCCACTTGTTTCCTCATCTTTGAGGTTTTAATGGGTTAATGCCCCCCCCTATCCCAGTGCTGACCAAGGGTATCATACATCATGCTGACTATCATGCAATGCTGACCCTAGCTACATCCACAGATCTGGCCCTGGATCATTTTAAACACCTAGTTAGTTGCTTGAGTGAATGCAAGGACTGCACAAAAGTATTCCTACCAGGTGCATATGATGAACACCATGTGGGTGCAGGAGTCCATGGTTGCACGGCCAATGGTGGCAGTGGGCATGGGAATGGATTGGGTCAGTTTGGAGGTCTAGCACTATTCAAGGTGGTCCTGCTCAGCATCACAAAAATATGGAGATAGGGAGCATGACAAAGAAAAAGAAGAGCAACTTATGAAGAGTTTGGATTTGATGCACTCCACCCCCACTAGCTAATCCTATATGGCATTAATAGCTTGCACACTCCACTACACATACCATTTCCTGCTGTCCATCCACAGATACATTGGTATTAATTATTTAGATATGAAGAATTCAATCAATAGCTAGAGTTACCACCAAGTAGCCCTCCAGGTGTGTTTCCACCTTATTATATGACCTAAGTTTTGCATACCATTTTGTTCAAGTGATCTCTATTCTATGTTCTAACAAGAAAAATCTATTGATTGGAGTAAAAATAATGTAATGACAACTCTGTGCTAAAACAGATAAGGTAGTGTGATTGTGAGTGCAGGTGGTGGGCAGGTGTGGAGAGAAGATGGTATGTGGACTGACAGACACAAGCAGAGGCCAGGATTTTTTGGTGGTAGATTGAGAAATACAAAAGCAGGGTTTGGTGAAGTTTGGAGGTGATTGGGGGAGTGTGGGGTGTGGAGATAAAATGGAATGCAGGCAAGCAGAGGCTGGGGAATTTTTATTAGTCTATTGAGAAATACAAAAGCAGGGATTATGGAGGTGATTGGGGGAGTGAGTGAAGGGTGAGTGTGGAGAGAAAATGGCATGTGGGCCAACAGAGGCAAGCAGAGGCTGGGAACTTTTGCTAGTATATTGGGAAATATGAAAGTAGAGATTGGGTGACATTTGGAGGCAATTGGGGGAGTGTGGATGGTGTGGGTACAGGTGTAGAATGACATGGTGGAAAGACTATGTCAAGCCAGAGGGGAGAGGAGTTTTGCAGGGTGTGTGGAGAAAGACATAAGGAAGGTTTGTGTGAATATTTGAAGTGATTAGGGATATACCTAAGTGTGGGTGTGGTCATGAACATTGATGGTTGAAAAAAAAAAGAACACATGATTGACATACTAGATAAATGATGCTGTGTCTGTTCCAGGTGCAGCTGAGGCTAGTGTTGCCGCAGCTGGCTAGTTGTATTATACCAGCTAGATGGATAGATCTGCAGCTTGAGAAGAAACCAAAAAAAAATTGAAAGAAATTGATAGAGAAATGGATGAGATATGGTCTAAACAATATTTTGCCAAAGTTTCAAGCTATTTGGATCAGTACAACTTGCACACTTGGTCTCTTTTCAGGGGGCTAGAAACCTGAAATTTTCACAAATAATGGTTTTTTGGGGGTTTCTAGCCACTCCAAAAATAACACCAGTGTGCAAGTTGTACTGATCCAAATTTTGAAATAGCCTGAAACTTTGGTAAAATATTGTTCAGACCATATCTCATCCATTTCTCTATTGATTTTCTTCAAATTTTTTTGGTTTCTTCTCAAGCCACAGATCTATCTATTTAACTGGTGTAATATGACTAGTCAAGCTGCAGCAACACTAGCTGAGGCTGAGGCTGAGGCTGGTGTAAGAGGGGCTGTAGGTATGGGGGTGGCTGGGGCAGTGCATGTGAATGTGGCTGCAGGTGTGGGAGTTGGGGCTGGTGCAAGTGTGCATGCAGTGGAAGGCCACTGTTTCTTGTGCAGTTGTTGCATGCATGTGTAAAAATTGGTACAGGAGTGGTTGCTGTTGCTGTTGCTTGTGCAGGTACAGATGTGAGTAGGGCTGTGAGTGTGGGTGTGGGTGTGGGTGTGGGTGTGGATTAAGGCATGACACAAGTGTGGATCACCTACAGGTTTTTCACAGATCCATCCATGAGAAATCTGTGGGTATTCCATTCACAGATCTGGATACCCATTTCCCACAGATAAGTCCCAGGTGCAAGCATGGTCCTTGGCACTCACAGGTATTTTGGCAGATATCTATGTATGTGCTGCCATGTGTTCAGGGCCAATGATCAGAGTCAGACTATTTGACCCCAATCCTCAGGCCTCATTGTCCTTGTGGTATCAACCACAATTTCTCTCATTCACACATCCCTATGGCCAGGACAACATAGTGGGCACAACAGGGTGAGTAGCACAAGAAGCTCAATGTATCTCAATAATCTCTGAATCAAATGGTCCCAAACCTTGCATAGATATTGTAGATAGTAGTTTAAGATATTCCAAGTATCATATTATTGCCAATCCATGCAGAATATATTTCTCATGCCCATAAATCTGGTGTAATCTGGCATAAATATCCACTTACCACATGCTTACCCCAACTTACCTTTCACTTACCATGTACATTTCATACTCACAGCTCAATCCAAAAGCTATAAATGCAGGGTACCCTGCTCTATGTATAAAACAATATTTCTGTCAACTTAGAACATTTCTTCATGATGTGTACATCAAGTTAAATGGGTGTATGCTGTTTGCAAAGTGCTTTTACCTCACACTTCAGCTGATAACCCAGCAGTATTTTGTCACACCTAGTTAATTATATGTATTGTGTCTTATTAATCATAATCACAGATAGTGTTGCCATGACTTTGGTTAAAAACCAGTCAAGGACCAAAATCAAACCACTCAGCAATTCCCAAGGTCACAGTTCGTGACAGTCACGGTCAACGGTACTCACAGCCAACCCACTGGCTGCAAGTTCAGTTGCTCTACACCAGCCACACAAATGTGGCTGGCGCAGAGTACAGGCAGGCAGTGGCAACCTCATTGCCACTGCCTCTCCACCACTGTTGCAGCAGTGGTGGCTGAACTGGGTTCAGCCATCGCCAGTGCAACTTCCTCACCAGTACTCACAGCCAGCACTGCGAGTACTGATGCTCTATGCCAGCCACACCAATGTGACTGACACAGAGTAGGGGCAGTGGCACACCATTGCCACTGCCCCCCACTGCTGCTACTATTGCAGTGGCAGCTGCTGAACTGTGTTTGGCAGCTGCCAGTGTGACTCCAGCAGTACTCACACTGTGAATACTGCTGGACTGCAACCCCATGGTCAACCAACCACTTTATGTGGTTGGTTACTATTCCCTATTTAGTGTTAGCAGAGTTAGAATCGTTCATGTCTCATGTCCCACCAATTTTGAGCTGTCACCAAAAAATCTCTGCTTTCTGGCACCAAATTCCCATGGTCTTTTTAGAGGTCCCAATTATTGGTGAAGTTAGTTTCAGTTACAGATGGTATTCCAATAGTAGTTATTAGTTACAGTTATTTTTTGTATGATTTTTATATACAAGAATGTGGTGGTTTTTCAAATGTTAAAATTGACCTTCGGTTACTCCATGTGGCAAGGAACTTGTGGTTCCATATGCACCCACAATATCCATTTTTCCATTGTAGAATAATGTAAGACATAGACAACTGAAGTTACATTTATACTATTCACCTTTGACCTAGTAAACAGTCTAGTCAGTCCATTGACTTCAGTCTAGTAATTGCCCCATACACATACCCCTTTCCAGACAGAATGGTTGGGTTGTCGAAGCTCTTTTTCTAGAATAATGTAAGATGTGGAAAACTAAAATTACATTATTTATTCTGTACTGTTTGCCTTTAGCCTAGTAATTAGTACAGACTGTGAAAGGAAATTTGTTTGACTTACATTTGGATGCACAGTAGCAGGCACTTCATAGGCCAACAAAGTCATAGGGTTTCAAGACTGGTAGAACAGATGTGGCAGTGGGGTAAGTCACAAATTGTTCAATTAAATGTCTTTAGATGTATGTGCGTAGGTTCCTTGGCTAGGTGATTTATGTTTGGGTGCATGTGGGCATCAATGGTGACAGATAGCGTAAGTGATCAGTCGTGTAATGAACTTCATTTGATCTGAATGCTCCTTAGCTACTACCACAGTCATCGATCAATATCCAAGGCTTTGGCAGTCTGGTGCATAGGATCGGTCTTCAATTTCAAAGCTTCGACAGCTTGAAATGACATCGAAGGACGACTCTAAAATGCCTGAAAAACCATCAGCACCTCCCACCATCGAAACAAAGTTAATTAAGCACCATACTCATTGGACTCCAGCCTCTTCAAGAACAATCCATGAGAACATAGCCTGCCACCCATGCCCCAACCTGCTTCCTTTCAAACTTTTGTCCAGAACGAATGTCCCACCTTGATGTCAGTCCAAGGTCCTGGGTAGTGTTATGGGCATGAGGAGGAAATCAGACATAAATATTGAGCAGAAGGCTGTGGTGGACGGGGTTGCAAGGGGATTGCAATCTAGATATGGAACTGGTCAATAAATAGGAAAGCGAGGAGGATAAGACAAAGGCTGGGGCTGCTGCTCCTGCAGGCACAAAACCTACAAGTATGTGTTCAATTGATTGATTGTTGTTCTTTGCTCACGCTGAATGTAATGCAAGTTCAAGGCTTGTGGCATGCATTGGTAATATCACAGCAATCCCCAGCATCTCCATCAATGTTCTTGGCTGTGCATACCATCAAATCCGGCAGTGTGGCAACCAATGTGACAGTTCTTAAATGCATGCAAATGCTCTATGATGCCCTTCAATGTGCTTTTGACTCTAGAGCTCATAAGTCTCTTTTAGACATGTTTGACAATATCTGTGTATTGATCAATTACTAGCCAATGATCAGCTGAGCTCTCATGCACGCGCCATAGAAGAGGTCGTTTATGCTCAACACAGCCACCAAACTTCACAACCATATTACACCAAGATGGGCTCACTATACCTTAACATTCATCCAAGTCTAAACTAATAGGAGTTATATAGCTGAAGGTGAGTAGACAACTCAGTTTCTGTTCACAACAGGCATACTCATAGCTTATTGACTTACTAGTTTGCATGTGGGGGAGCACATGACTGCACAGCCATCAAACAGCTCTCACATCCAGACACGAGAATCTCACCTTAAACGTGTGTCTGGCCTGCCTGTGGCCCAAAGGTTTCAACATGTAGTAAGTTTTCATTGGGATTTTGGGAAGAAAAGGTACTTACAGCATGACTTAGGTTATCTGTGCTATTTTCGAATTTTTAGAAATACACATGGTTGTGAGGGTTATTCCCAAAATGTGTGCACACCGTTTCAAGGTCAGGTGTATGAAGTCATATGGGCAGCATGAAAACTAGTGATACGTGAGTACTTCATTTTGAATTGAAAATTCTTATGGTCTTGTTCTAGCACTTTGGCTTGTATTTCTGATCTAAGGCAGACTGAACGGCTGTTGGGACTTCCCCAGAGGTCAAACAATTGCAAATATTACCTTTGAAGGTGGGGCTAGCCTGCAGGTGGCCCAAAAAAATTGGAAAAAAGTGTGTTTCAATGAATAAATCCATGACTTACTGTAGAATTTAGCAATTTAGTCTGATTCAAGTGAAAAGACTTGGGCACAGCTGTTGACTTGAATGCACAGCCATACAGAATGTTTTAGCTTTCAGGTGGCAGAGCCTGCCAGCAGCTTCAAAATTCACGCACAGAAGTGAGTTCGTGTGAACGTTTTATTTTAGAATGTGGAAAGAGCTTACTGAGTGCTTACAGGGTTTAGTCTGCCAATTCCTGTCAGAGGCAAATTGCATGGCCACTACACAGATGTC
>MU134772.1:6067-29627 GCA_015039355.1 Ramaria rubella
CCCTCAAAACCAAGATCTTTTCTTAAATATTATATTGACCTTGCGTGCCAAAGTATTGATGGCTCACAGCCACACACTCATGTGATTACGTAGATAGTAAATGACACATTGCAAACACTATGCCTGTTCTTTCAAAAACTGAACGAGCACACGAGCACCCTCCGGCTCACCGCTGACTTCTCCAAGCTGTTCGACAACCTCTGGCTGTTCCTTGGTGCCCCCTGGGCCATACATGTTGACTTGCTCCATGAATGCCACCATGTCATTGCCCCATGAGTTGCCATGTCTTAGAGCACTGTAGATCTGTGTCTTGAAGATGCGGTTAAAGTGGTCTGTCTGCCAAAACTATTGGGTCCCCTTGCCATCACTCTGCACACATATGCACACACCCTGCGTGTGTCAAACTCTTTATAAAATTTGTAGGCAAACCTGTAGAACCTAACGACCTCTGGGTTTGTCAGAACCTTGCCTTTGGCATTACAGAACTCCTGCCACCCTGGCTGTTCTTCCAACTTCCCACGAAGATAGTCCTCCACCTCTTCGGTCCTCTCTGCCTTGCGACGTCGGGAGAACTGGGGCTCATGAGTGCCACCTCTGACCTTGTGATCCACTGCTCGGACGTCATCACCATCTGTCTCTGCTCCACTCTCTGGGGGGAGTTGGGGAGTCTTTCCAAGGCTTCTTTTCTTGTGCGACATCCGTCGATGTTGTGGAGAAACCACGCTCACGCTTGTTACTGCCACCTGGTGTCTCCCCCACTACCAAAGGCTAAGTGGGTGATCGAGATGTTAGAATATTTTGGAAGTAAGAACCGGTGACCCACTGGCACAATCCACAACTCTAGTTTCCCCCCTTGGATGATGACCAAAGAAACTGAGGGGACTACATCTTCGAGCTGCTCCCCATCTTCGGTCGCAGCAATGACGGTCCAATAACCAGGTTCATCTGGTGAGGGAACTTTGAGTTTGAATGCTCTCTTGCCTGACATTGCAATCAAGCACAAGTTAGGAATGCTCAGTGGCGGCAGCACCATACTCACCTCGTATGGCACTGCCTGTCACCTGTAGTGACATAAGGAGATTGGTCACTGGCAGCATCCATTCAGACAGGAGGAGCATGTCATTTCGTGGTCCAGGTGCCAGTACCAGATCAACGACATCATGAGCCTCCTCCCTGTCAGGAGCACGGAGATTGTGGATGAGCACCCGGAGGCTTCTGAAAGCTGACCAGTGAAGTGCCTGTAGTTCTGCCTCAATTCACCCTGACCAATGAACCAAGGCAGCCACCAACCTGAGGATCCTTCTCCAAACCACTGACTGCTGGATACTCATCCTGCAGTTAAAATACTACATCTTTCACGCTATTGTTGTTCTCCAAATGTTCACCATAGTGTGCCTCAACCATTTGGTCACTCAATGTCTTCTCTCCGTCTGCAGCATTGGCTGAGACGCTGTGAGCCAGGGCTGCACCAGGATCTTAAATCATGGTGAGTCTGCCGTTGATATTCATCCACAGGCCTCTGACTCACTGAAATCCACATTGCTTCCAGTGACGTCCAGGGCATCACCTTTCTCAAATGGTGTATCATCTGCCATCCTCCATATCAGTGAACACATCCTCCAGGAACGGACCACACCGATGACGCACAGGCCAAGACCTTGGTTGTGCCTTCAACTTCAAGTTCGGGGGCCAAGTGCATTCTACTCTCGTTGGGTGCATCTCCATTGCATTGACACCCTTCAATCTGCAGTGAGTTTGTGTTCGATTCTTCAACTTGCCCCTGGGCTTGAGTCTCAGGCTGAAACCATGAGTGTAAGTGCCCCGTGAAACGCCTTGCAAGGTATGGACACCAACCAACCTGAGGATCCACAAGTTTGCTGATGTTGAGCACACTCAAAGTCTGGGCGGGTTTAACTGGCTTTATAGTGCTGTCTGCTTGCGCTTGCGCCACCAACACATCTTTTTGAGCCGCAAGTGTACATGTCGCTCGTCCTTGGGATTTGCCAGAGCCACATGCCTGCTTCTTGGCCCTCTCTGTGGCGGCTGCTTTAAGTGCTTCAGATGGTTCCGGTAAGTCCATCTTCATTCCTACATTCAGATCGAGCAGGTACTTAATAAGGGCCGCACGTGTAGGAAATTTGCATGCTGGATACTTATCCTTGCCCGTTTTGATTGGCCACAATGGTAAGTTCCACGGTTGGTTCACAAAAGCCACAAGTTCTTCGACTTTCTTACCCAACCTGAGAAACAGCAGGCCGCAACGTATCAACTGACGCATGGAACCTGTGGCAACTGTGCTCAACGTACAGGTTGGCTTCACAAATGGGCCGCGCATTCGGTGGCGGCATGGTGGAGGGCGTATTAGACATCTCTCAAAGGTGTGGAAGGGGAGCAGACGAAGAAACCGTTGAAAACGGGCATAGTCGCTGTTCTGTTATTTGGGAATAGTAACCAATCGAACCTATCCCCTCAATCACCACGAACGGCAGCTTGGCCAAACCATCCAAACTACCCAAACCATCCAATACATCCGATTGTGACAATCGACATTCCACCGCCAGTCAAACGTACTCGTGATGTATAGGCTTCAAGATTGGAGCCTTACATGCTAGTGCTTTCATGGATTCAAAACACTTATCCATCAAGGGTGTCCATTGGAACATCCTGTTGATTCGTGCACTCCCTGATAAGGGAGTCATATATGCTGTCAAATATGGCATATATGGCGCCAGATACTGAACAAGTCCTAGAAATCTTTGGACATTGTTAAATGTTCGAGGTCTTCTCCAACCTCAAACCTTCTCCGTCTTATCTGTGTCTGCATGGATGCCCTTGTCATCTATGATATGACCAAGGCACTCCATATGAGGCGAATACAAATTGATCTTGGATTGATTCCCACTGAGGAACAAATGTGCCTCACGTAATATTTCAAACACCTTTCGAAGGTGTTTTTTGTGCTCTTTGATAGAGCTCACATAGATAAATATATCATCCAAGTATACATGGACTGATCAACCCATTTGGTTACAAAAAATCAATGTCATGAGACGTTGTAATGTAGATGGTGTGTTACAGTTGCCAATCTGCATAACCCAGCTCTTGAACATGCTGAATATTGTCATGAAGGCTGTCTTATCGACATCCTCCTCAACTACACGTATTTGTTTGTACATGTTGGACATGTCAAGCTTGGACCAGTACGTGGCACGAGCTATGTTGTGCCGGATTGTATCCCAGTCTGGGAAGGGCATAATGTCCTTCACTGTGTTGTCATTGCGTAGACGTAGGTCTATTGCTGTTCTGAGGTTGCCATTTTTCTTTGGAATGCATAGCACTGGCGCTGCAGAACGTACTGACACTGATACCCACCAACCAGTGGTGGTATACCGGTCGACTTTATCGATCAGTTCATTTCGAAGTGCTTCCAGACACTTCGGTAATCGATAATGAAACTGTTTAGTTTCATCCACGAACTTAATTTTGTGGTTGATCTCCCTCCAAGGAGGAAGTTCCAAAGGCACACCTCCAAAGAGATCTGCAAACTCTAGCTCCCATCTTTCCCTAAGTCTGGGAAAGTCATCAGCCATTAATAACGGTTGACTGGCACCAGTAATCCCATCGGTATTTCTGTTGGTACATTGGTTGGGTAGACCAATGTCAATGTTTTGTTGCTTTTCTTTTCGTTTTCCCTTGTCTAGCCTCCCGTATGGTGAGCTCGTCAATGGCTATACTTGCAATGAGGAGCCATTTGCGAGTCACAGGGTGTGGCTCGCTGGGTTGGGTTTAAGACTCGTAATTCAAGTTCTGTGTTCAGCTGGATCCTGGTAGTCCGGCTGCACTTCCCAGGCATTCACATGGTTCAGAATTACTTCCTTTCCCATCCACATGCATCCCTCGCCTATAAAGTCGAGGGATATCCCTAGTTTACGTAGGAATGGTGTTCCCAGTATTGTGTCGTAGTAGTCTACGTTTGCTATATCGAAGTACTGATGCATGTTAGTTGTAGACCAATAGGATGTTCGAGTTCAAACGTCTTGATGTCTACGGCATGTATGAAATCTGGAGAGAGCATTACTCCCTCACACCTGCTGTCTAACAGACAGTGGGCTCTGACTCCACCAATCTCCCAATATCCAGAGATTGTCTGATTGTCTATATGTGCCCGTTTGGGGTGCATCTTATCACGCGGTCTGAACCGATGATCGTAGATAGGCTTGATGGTCCTATCTATGACTCCTGTGTGAGTATGGAAATCATTGTTTTGATTTGAACCACCACTAATTGTGGTAGCTGGTTTTTGCGCTGCCTGTCCTCATACAATCCTCCTAGCGGACGTACTCTGTCTGCTTGATATGAGCTTTGCATTCTCATATCGTCGTCATCATCCCATTGATAGGGCTTAATTTACAACTGGTAATCAGCAACCAGTTGACTGATTTTGCTCCCATGGTTGTCCTGGATGTCCATTCACTCGTCAAATTTGCCACTTTGTGGCTCTTCCTCCCCTTCTTGAGCACTCCCTGAGTGCTCAACCACTTCCTCTAACCGTGCACCTGCTATGTGCGGTTTGTTCTTCCACTGTGGGCAATTGGGCTTGATATGCCCAACTTGTCCACACTCATAGCATGTTGGCTCTGTGCTATGTCCTTGACCTCCTGAACCTCCAGGAGGTTTCTGTGGAGGGCGAGCAGCAGCAGGAGCTCCTGCTCCAGCTCTCTGTGTAACTTGTACCCCTGTTTGGGGTACACTCAGCCTCATCTCTGCTTGAGGTTGAGCATTATGTGGATGATATGTCGTCTGCTTCACTGTAGGATGGCTCCCTGTATTGGGAGCTTGAGACAAGCTTGGCACAGCCTGACTTCGACTATTTGTTGAAGTGGGCTTTACCTGCGGCATGTGAGCGCCACTAGACTCTGTCTTATGCGACCCAATATCATATCAGGACGCATCCTATACAGCCTTTGTGGCCTCATACAATTCAGTTATTGAACTGAATTCTGTCGTGTAGCCCAGTTTTAGGACTTCATGATGCAGTGCTTCCTGAAGTGCTGCTATGAACCACTTGCAGATTGTATATTCATCGGGCAGATGTATCATCTGCACTGCATACTTTGTAATATTGTTCAGTAACTCCTGAATGGTTCTAGTCCCTTGCACAATTGTGTTGAACAAGTTTGATGCATGTCCATGCATGAGTGCGGGTAGAAATCACTGTTGCAAACCAGCAATTGCACTCTCGAGGGTCCAGTCGACTATGACTCAATCATGATGCTCAATATTTCGAGCATACCACTCCAATGCCTCGCCTTTGAGGCGAGTGCCCAAATAGTTCAATTGGAGTTCCATGCTGGATGGCCTCTGTAGACTATTCATGCCTAGCCATATCAGGAGTCCTGAGATGAAGTTCTCAAATTCTTCAAGATCTGCTTTCCCAGGATATTCTGCTGGGTGAGGTAATTTTACTCTGGCTTTAGCACCCACGGACTTGTCTGGCTTGCTGTCCTAGTGTTTCTCAAGGGCAGCGTGCACCATCTTTGTGACTCCATCTACATAAATAGACATATTTCCTCCTACTTCCTGATCCCTCTGTTCGGGATCCGTAACTGCTAGTGATACCACACACGGGATCACTTGTATCTGCCTGTGTGGGCGAGGGATGTGATTACTCATGTCCTGCTGCACAGGTGGATCAACGATGTCTTCATTGATCTGATACAATGGTTGATTGTTAGGGACGCATGCCGGATTCGATGTTGGGATGCTAGGATTTGCTGGATTTGACATTGGGGTCGGATTTGGTCAGAACTCTCCTTGACCGAGATCGATAGTCGCAATATTCAGAAATGCGCGGAATACTGGATGACTCGGAAGTTGGAGATCCGAAGACTGATCTATACGGGCATTGGCTTCAACTTATGGGTTGCACCCCCTTGGATTTCTAGTGCCCTGGTATTTCGGACTGAAGACTGGAAAGTGTTATCGGGGTTCCGATTGGTCGGGTCTATTCAGAAAGTCAGTGCCAATGATGTGTTGAGACTTATCGGAGATGAGCAGGGACTTCAGATATTCGGGAGTGGAATAGCCAATGCAGATGGAATAGGGGTAATGATAAATCAATATCAAGTAGGGGTTAGCTTTACTGGAAAGTGAGTGTAATCAAGGAGGGTTTGGAATGTCAGATGAGGTAGGGTCGGAATAATTGGAATGATCAGAATGATCGGAATGATTGGGATGATTGGAATGCCGAACAAGGTTTGAAGGCCTTATTTCAGGTAGAAGTTTGGAGCGATGAAGTGTAACAAAGGTTGAATGATAGAGGATGGGGGGGATATATCAGGATGTTATGAGTTATTGGAATAACAAGTTGAGGTAACAAGATATGAAGGATGCGGAATGTAAGAGGAGTATAAGATGTAAGAGAGGTAGAAGGTGATATGAGAGGTAGTGATACGAAAGGTAGTGATACAATACAATACAATACAATTTACAAGCTAAAGAAGCCTGATCAAAAGAAAACATATTTAAGACATGCGGGATTCCAAAATCGGGAATGGAAGATAAGGGTGCATGATACGGAGTTCCGAAGTCGGAGCAAATACGGAAATCGAGATAAGACGTACGGGGATAACATTGAAAGAGAATCGTGACTAAGAATGATAAATGGGGACATGTCAGAAATAAGCGGAAAAGGCTTATCAGAATATGTGAAATGTCAGAATAACACAAGTCGGATCTGGGATCTAACAGTACCCTTTCACGGCCAAGCCCTCGAGGCTGATTACGCTATTGAATACTGTGGGAAGTTTTGGGTGTCAGTTATCTGTAAAGGCTGAGATCTTGGATTGGACATATATAGGAGAAACACTTTGTGAAAACGCAAATTGCTTTTTGATCCCCTACCACCACCACCCAAGGAAAAGAAAAAAAATGCCGTTGCGTTCCAAGTCATCGTCACCTACCCACTCCATCATTGAAATCAGCTCCGGCGAAGAGCTTGCCGCCGAAGTGAGGGAGTACGAGTGGAGAAGGGTGGAATTGGAGGCCAAGATGCGGAAAAGGGCGAAGGCGAAGCGGGAGAAGCAGGAGAGGGAGGTGGCGGAACAGCAGGAGCGGAAGGAGAAGGAGGAACAGGAGCGGAAGGAGCAGGAAGAATGGGATTGGAAGGCGAAGGAGAAGGAGGAGGCAGATTGGAGGAAGTGGAAGGAGGAGGCAGATTGGCGGAAAGCCGAGTTGATGCGGGCGGTGCGGGAAGAGTTGAGGCGGGAGGAAGCCTGACTCAAACTTGTTTCAGTAAGTTGGAAATCTTCTCCTGGATTGGACTAGCCAGAGAAGGTTGACCAGAATCCAAAAGGTGGCTCGGAATTCATTGGAGGCTGCAAACAGCATCTCGAAGACGTCTGGTCAGAGGCCGATGAATTAGACGATAGGTGCATGCTCTGTTGGATGTGGGGGTTGGAGTGCGTCGACGAGGAGCAGAGAACCGGAAAATCGCCGAAGCGGGCCTGCATTCGGTGTCAGAACAATTGGAAGAAATGCACGAGGCCAGGTGACACGGATTTCACGGCAGAGATGGCGGGGAAGTTGTTGTTACCAGCATCCAGGTGGGTTTGGGTGGAGAACGCAGAGGCCAGACCAGGACTTGCGACGAAAAGGCATCGGGTGGAAGCAGTTGCGGATTGGGAAGGGGTGGTATTGTCGGGGAAAGGTAAAGGAATGGAGCGGGCGACAGAGGACGAGGCGGAGGATGCGGGGCTCGTGGCGGAAGTCTGCGGGCTCCAAAAGACAATCCATTCCCTCCCGAAGTGGCTCTGCTACAATGTGGAGGGGATGGCGAATTGTTGAAGAAGTGGCACAGGATCACGGAAATCGAGTTAAAATTCCAGAAGAGGCGGTGGGAGACATACCATGGCGTGTCGGCGCCGCAACCGGAGTTGGGGTCAGAAGCCAGGTCAGAGGATGAGGGGGTAAACGTCGGGCCGCAACCGGAAACGGAGAAGGCAGCAGATAAGGGGAAAGGGAAGGTGAGGGAAGTGGACGACGTCAGGATGGACATCGATTCCTGGAGATACCGGAAAAGGAGGTTCCGGAGGAGGCAGAAATCGGCCAGAAACCAGAGGTGGAAGTCGGCCAGGAACTGGAGGCAGAAATTGGCCAGGAGGTGGTGAATCTGGGAGATGCGGATTTGGAGAAACAAGTGGAAGAGGAATCGGGGAAAACGGCAGGGTTTGACCCAGAGGTCAATGGGCTGGAAGAGGAAACAATGCAGTGAATAGGAGTCAGAAGGGGAAAAAGTAATATAAATAAATCAAAGGAATTTTGGTGAAGTAATGTAGAAGGTTTTAGACAATGAAGTTGTTGTTTTATTGGTTTAAGATCAGAAAAAATGAAACGATCGGAAAGAACGGAAAGCTCGGAACAACAGAAATGATCAGATCAACGGAAATGATCAGAAAAACGGAATTGATCAGACAAATGGGAATGATTGGAAAAACGGAAAACTCAGAAAGACGAGAAACAGTGAATCAAGGATGTTTGAAGTTCAAGGGTGTTGGAGAATCGGGATAAGTCGGAACCGGACAAATGTCAGGATTGACTTGGGATCGGGATTGGACATGTGAGGAATCATGAAGAGTTTGAGAGGATCGGAATATCAGGATGTGAACGGTCATAGATGTAGAAGGAGTTTCGGAATTGCGGGATGTAATTAGCAAGCTTAGTAGGAGCGAGGAATGGAAGCATTGCATTGGAGATTGTCGGAAAAAGATCAGAGTCGGAGTGGGGGATTGGAATGGATAAGTTGTCAACATAGTGGCTACTCTCCCTTTAAGGTAGACGTCCCATTGTCTACCTCAAGCGTTGGAAGGTCGGTAAAGAGTTGGAGTGTCGGAGGACCGAAGGATTCATCGGAAACATATTGGCTTTTCTAAGGAGATGAACGGTGTCTTCTTGGAAATTTCTCAATAGTGGTCTTGATGTTGTCTGGTTGAAATCATTGTAATCATGGATTACCTGAGAATTTGGAGAGTATCAGAAGTTTGGACTTGAAGGAGAACAAGAGGAGTGAAATCGGAAATTTTGGGATATTCAGAGAAGTGTTTGCAAAGGAAACAGAGTAAGGAAGACGTGTAGGAAAGAAAAGGGTGTCAGAAAAGATAGGAATTGAAATGTTTTGGTGGAGTTGTGGGTTTTTTTTGGAAACATTGGTAAGGTGCTTGATATTTGGCCTAGAATATTGTCCTAATGGTTGAAGGGTCGGAATCATATTGGAACGTGAGTTGTAGGATGTATGGATGGTGCATTCATGGATATGAGGGGTTTAACAGCGCCTTTCGAGGGAGATCGTTATTGATTCCGAAGGCAGTTTGTCGGTTATTGTCCCATAATGTGGAAATCGGTATTGATGACTAGACTTAGAGTCGGAGTAACTGCATTGTATCTTGAATAGTCGGATTCAGAAGTCTGGAAGTCGGAGGTCGGAAAACTAAATCTTGGAAGTAGAAGGATGTCTTTGAGGAGGATCTGGTGTTCAGACTTGGAGATTGTCCTGGGGTGTTCTTGGGGAAGTATAGACATGCTGTGCGGAATGTATCGGATGAAATCCTATAGCTAGAGTCTCGTTAACATGTTCTCGAGGTGGTTCTGGCATAACTAGATGTAAGGAAAATGATTTCCTGGGAGTGAGATTCTCTCCCTCCGATGGATGTGATCTTGTCAGAGTATGTGGTGGAATATTGATGATCGCTTGTCGGGAATTGGAAGAATCGATGTAACGGATTTTCCTATTGGAAATGCGCCAAAGTTTCTACATCATCATTGCGAGTTGAAGTTTCATCAAGCATTGTTGTTGGATGTTATGGTGGGTCAGAGGATGTCGCAGCAAAGTTGGATTTTCGGAGATTCGGAAAAACACAGATTGCAGGTTTCCTGAAGACATGTCATAGAATTGAATCTTCTTGTTGAGGAGTGCGGAACTGGGTACTACCCAATACCCTGTCAATCAACGGATTGTAGTGGGTGGGTTAGTGGTGTTCCCAGCACATCGGAACAATTAGAAACAAGTGTCGTTATATGCAATGTAATAGCAACTGGATTTTTCGCTCGACAGGAGGACGTGATTGGCGTGAATCACCTACTGGGTGTTACGACATAATGTCGTTGGTGACGGAAGGACGGAGACCAGTGGAAAGCAGGAATCTGAAGGGATGGCATTTAAACGTAATGATCGGTCGAAACTGTTCGGAAGGGTGATTTTCGGAGTTTAGGCGGAAGTGTTGGAAGTACGAAGGGTGTTTTCAGAAAGCGTCTGTGATGTTCTTGGTAAGGCACAAATAAGATATGAACGCGGATTCGTGCTCGAGAGTCTTTGAGCTGTCAGTTTTGGGGATTTGGAAGGTCCTCTAAAGGGACCTTGATGTCGGAATCACTTAGTGTGACAGTGGCTCAGGATTTTGCTTTCCTGGCAAGGGATGATGACCTTGGGCATTCTTTCACCTTATGACCAGGTCTTCCACAGTAGAGGCATAACTTTTGATTGATGTGTTGTTGTCTCTCCTGTAGTGTTAACTTGCCATCATGTCCGAGGATGTTGGAAAGTTTCGGTGTCAGCAAAGTTGGGGTTTGGTTGGAAATTGCTGCCGTGTATTGTGAGTCATCACAAGGATGGTTGGAAGTTGCATTGTCGATGCCACTTGGGATTGGGTTGGGTTTGAAGTCTTCGTTTGTGAGGCACTTGTTGAAAAAACTGGGGTACTCGTGAACATTTGATAGGTTGATGACATTTTCGGTAGATCTGTTGGTGTCGTCAAAATTGAGTGTTTGAATTCGGGTGTCGGAAGACATTATAGAAATCAAGAGTGTCAGCTTGTAAATACTGTTAGGGACGCGTGCCGGATTCAACATCAGGATGCTAGGATTTGCTGGATTCAATGTCAGGGTCAGATTTGGTTGGAACTCTCCTTGACTGAGATGGATAGTTGCAATATTCGGAAATGCACGGAATACTGGATGACTCAGAAGTCAGAGATCCGAAGACTGATCTATATGGGTGTTGGCTTCAACTTATGGGTTGCGCCCTCTTGGATTTCTAGTGGCCTGGTATTTCGGACTGAAGACTGGAAAGTGTTATCGGGGTTCCGATTGGTTGGGTCTATTCGGAAGGTCAGTGCCAATGATGTGTTGAGACTTCTCGGAGATGAGCAGGGGCTTCAGATATTCGGGAGTGGAATAGTCAATGCGGATGGAATAGGGGTAATGATAAATCAATATTGAGTAGGGGTTAGCTTTACTGGAAAGCGAGTGTAATCAAGGAGGGTTTGGAATGTCAGATGAGGTAGGGTTGGGATAATCGGAATGATTGGATTGGAATAATCAAAATGATCGGAATGATTGGGATGATTGGAATGCCGAACAAGGTTTGAAGGCCTTATTTCAGGTAGAAGTTTGGAGCGATGAAGTGTAACAAAGGTTGAATGATAGAGGATGGGCGGGATATATCAGGATGTTACGAGTTATTGGAATAACAAGTTGAGGTAACAAGATATGAAGGATGTGGAATGTAAGAGGAGTATAAGATGTAAGAGAGGTAGAAGGTGATATGAGAGGTAGTGATACGAAAGGTAGTGATACAATATGATACAATACAATACAATACAATACAATACAATACGATTTACAAGCTAAAGAAGCCTGATCAAAAGAAAACATATTTAAGACATGCGGGATTCTGAAATCAGGAATGGAAGATAAGGGTGCGTGATATGGAGTTCCGAAGTCGGAGCAAATACGGAAATTGAGATAAGATGTATGGGGATAACATCAAAAGAGAATCGTGACTAAGAATGATAAATGGGGACATGTCAGAAATAAGCGGAAAAGGCTTATCGGAATACGTGAAACGTCAGAATAACACGAGTTGGATCTGGGATCTAACATCAATGTTCATTGGCTGTTAAGAACACATCCCTCAGTCTATAACTGCTGTTGAGGGTGGATGGAGCTACTCTCGCTGACTCAATCAGCTTGTTGAAGGCATCACTTTCAACTCCAGCAACATATGCCTCCTCAACTAGATTATCTGTGTGTTTAGCATGGAGTTCTAGTGCACGGTGTTTCCGTCGTGCTGCCTTATTTTCGATCCTATCCCAGTGATTGAACTCACGTTCAATGGTAACATGAGTGCTAGTCATGGTACTGACACTATCGGCATCAGACTTCATCATCTCTTGCAGTGACTGTTGGGTCACTGCCTTGAGCACTTCTTGCTCATTGTATGTCCTTTTCGATCTGTAAATTCCTTTGTGGATATTTTCTCTATCGCAAGCCTCTAGCTCACGATCTGTCTCTTCCCCAGTACACCGATGCATACTGATGCTATCCTGCTCTAGGGTAGAACTAGCTTCATGAGGACCATTCCTGTTGCTTGGTCCAGACAGAGGTGGCATCCTCTGTCTATCTCATTTCTTGCGAGCCTTCTCATCCTTGCAGTTGACTTCACGATCCCTATTGGGATTGTTTCCACATTTGGGTGCCTTTCCCCATAATAGTCCCTGAACTTCCTCCTCTAGGGACTGTATTAACAGTTCCATACCATCTCCTAAGGTTTGGAGTTGGTTTGCGGTGTCGTCTGCTGCATGAGCTGCCTCAGCCACTCGTTGGCTCACTTTGCATGTAGTATCTACATGCCTACTGCTCTCTTTGAGGGCCGTAATCATTTGGGAAATATGTCCAGTTGTACGCTCATATCGCCGGGTTTCGTCTTCCTGGTGTATTGACTCATGCTCTTCCGTCCCTGTTTGGGACAGCAAACTTCATGATCTCCGATGTTCTTGAACATGCAGCAGCTGGGACATTCTCACTCCTGGTGAATTGTCTGTGTTGCTTGTCGGCACTTCTCCTGACTCATCGAGAGACGATTGTAACTTTGACCTAGTTGAAGTTCTTTTAGTTTTCTTAATGGGCAATATTTCATCCATTTCTGATTCCTCTGGCACGGATCTCCTTAGATCCACCAATACTTGCTTTTGACTCATGGAGTCGGAAGCTACGGGCATCATAGTTCTATGAGGACTGGATATCCTCCTCAACGTTCCCATTTGCCTGTCCACCTCATGGGCAGGCTCAACTCTCCTGTCTGGGCCCTTCGCTGTGGCTCCAGATGTATTTGGATCCTCTCCAGATCTAGATGCTTGGCTTTGCGTTCTTCTATTGATTTAGAAGAATCAACAGTAAGAGCCTGTTCGGCACCCAGAAATCGATTTCTCTCTGCCAAAATGAGAAATTGTGTCGCAATCTAAAATTTACGGTATTGCGACTGTTCGGCACATGTTTTTGAAATTCATTTTCGCAATCGCAAGTTGTGATATTCCTATGTAGTTTGAGAAACAGCTCAGAGCTGTTTCTCTTTTCCTTCCCAGTATGTATTCTGTTTCAGAAGGGGTACCACTGGCTTACAAAGCATGTTTGAGGTACGTAATCAAGGTCTCACTGTGGTTATCCTTCGCCATGCCCTCCAGTGCTACACCTGTAACAAAAGTCTCTACCAACAAGCTCTTGGGCAAGGGAAAAACCACTGCAAGTGACCTTAAAACAAAGTGAACCGCCGCTGAAGCACTGAACAGGCAGCCATTATCGCCACACTTTTGGGGCAGAAGGCTGTGGGAAATGTGTCTGATTCTGGATTAAAACCAACGGTATGGAAAATTGTCGTGGATGATCTGGCTGATGTTAGTCAAATGGGAATGAGCAAAGATGTGTCGCAATGCAAGTCACGGGTATGTACATCTTTCAAACGGTACTGTGCTGTCCTGACTTTGCACAGTTGAAAGGTGAATACAAAATTGTGAGAATACTGCAAGGGCTATCAGGCTTTGGATGGGATGAGGGGAAGTAATGTGTGACTGCGCCTTTGGAAGTATGGGACAAGTATCGAATTGTCTAAATACATGTTTCTGCATCCCCAGTTGTTTTAATTCTTTGATATGTCTTGGATTACCATGCAGCATTTCAAGAAGCCACTGTCTCCCTGACAAGATGGAGGTATGGTACGGATGCTTCAAGAACATTTGTTCTGCATAAAACGAAGCAGCCACCATGTCCACCACTATTGTTATCCAAGTTGCGACAGCCTTCCTCTTTCTCAATCTGGCCTGGAATGAGTGCTGGCCATAAGAAGGTCCAGGAATGTTTACGTCATGACAAGCCAGGCCAGCTGAGCATTTTCAAAATTCCCATTCACGAGTGCTGCCAGCCCTGTCAAAAATAGATCACAAAATCCTCAAAAAAGCTGATAATATCTGAGGGCTGTAAATCTTGGTAACAATTTGCAATTGTGGAACAATTTCTGGGTGCTGAATGCGCTCTAAACGCCCGCCCACTGTTTCTGTGAATTCCAGCGAGTATTAAACTTGTCAGTTTGGGTAAAAAGATCGGTTGATCTTTTTTAAGTCTATCGCAGCGCTGCCAATTTAATTGACAGTCAAAAAAGTGTAAGAATCTTACTATTCATGCAAAACAGACTGAGCCAATAATGTATTGGTGTCTGCGATGTAGCGTGGTTACAAATAAAAGTATTCTACTTATGTAATTACTTGTGGACAACTGTATAGTTGTCCACTATCTACAAGCGCCCCTAGTGGGTGGCTTATATAATACAACCCTTAAGTCACTCTGGTGACTTATCTACCTTAGATAGTAGCATATATGCTACTATATTTGTATATAAGAATATACATTCTTACAGTCTGTCTCAGAGCTGAGAGCTGCTTCTTATTTTTTTGAATCCATAATGGCCATGGGTTTGGCCTTGGACTTGGGTTTGCTTGGAATTGCGGAGGCTGCTGTCAGTTTACTTTTGGAAATGGATTCAAAAGACAGTGGGTAGCAGTGTTGTTGTTGCACAGCTACTAACACTGGTGTTCGGCTCAGTGCACTTTGCTATCAGCAGCAACAAAGGTAGAATGAAGACGAAGATGAGGATGTAGAGTGGTGATGATGATGACATAATCTGATGATGTAAGCGTAGATGAGATACAACAGCAAATGTCACGTGATTGACAAAGCTGGCCTCGACGTAGACGTAGTAGTAGACTTAGACTTAGACTTAGACTTAGACTTAGACGAGTGAATCCAACTGAAAGAAGTGAATTGGGGTACACTAAGGTGAAAGAGGCCTTATATACATGAGCAGAACAACAAATGATGCGAGTATGCCATACGAGGGTCATTCACATGTATTGAGGTTGCAAACAAGCAGACTAAATGTACATCATCTCAATTACACATCAGAATTAATAGCTTTACATATATTTTAATGTTTACACTAACTATTGATACATATGTATAATCTAAAGTTTTTTAAAATTTTATACAATATCTTTCTTTTGCTAATGATACACATTTTATTCAATGGGCCTATCTCAATGTAGCCATAACTTTTATTGCACATCTAACATACTATGATACACATCATGTCTAGTTGCACTCTATATCATCATTGTTGATTTATACTTGTAAAACATTGTTGTAGGGCTTCTATATTCTAACGTATCTGAACTGAGATTATATGTATCTCTTATATACACTCATCCAAAAAATCCTGAATGTACATAACAGATATTTAAATACAACATAAACATAGAACTTCTAAAGGTTCTACTTAATTTGGAATATCCATCTATATTCAGAAACATAGCTTTTATGTGTGTTGGTTATAATACATCATAAATTAAATGCACATTTGGATAAAGTTATGAACAACCTTCTGACCCCGAATGACCCTCTATATAGTTCCAGCCTTGACTCTTTTCCAGTACTCATCTATACAGTCTCTAGTCTCAAATTTGCTCTCTGGAACCCATGTGGGCTTGGGATAATATTTCCATTTTGTTAGAAAATATAGCTCACTTGGATCCTCATCTCTATGTGCTAGTATATGCTCAACTTCAAATGATGCTTCATTCATCACCTCATTGTTTTCATTATCCTGATCCATGTCATAATCAGAGTCTTCATTATCACCATATATTAGCTTTTTCTGATATTTTGCTATTGAGGTCATGTAAGACTCTACCTGCTCTAAATCCAAATTTGGATATATTGTATCCCTTCCCTCTGCATGTGGATAATCAAATTCATCTTCTAACCAAAATAGATGATGGGGACTAGTCTCAATCTTCCTCAGTGTTACAAATTTCTTCACATTAAGTAATAAGCATGCCACTTGAAATTGGAATGTAAAAACCATAGGATCAGTAGTTCTAATTGGCCTTTTGTTATTAAACTTGCTAAATAATATTCCTAACTCTCCAGACCAAACTTCTCATTATATCTTTCCTCATTAGCAGATAGTTTTTGTTTTGGTTGCTTTCAAATAGGGTATAAAAAGTTTTTCTCATGTAACTTCTTATTCTTTGCTAATATCTGCTTCAAATATAATGCATAACCACCATCAAGGCCAACACAATCAGCTTTGTCTATATAACTTTGTAGATCTGCCATATATACCAACATTGTTCCATCAGTGTTTTGTGCACATGGTTTGGATTCTGATGTAAACAATACCATGCCATTCACATCAATACATACTTGAGTTCTAAATCCAGCTTTCTTTAGCTTATATGAATAACCTTCAGCTGAACTCCTTCCAATTTCAGATGCTCTGGTATCATGACCATCTAGTAATAATGTGACTGGTTTGAACTCATCAGGATTGTTTATATATGCAGATAAAATTCTTATCTCTACAGTTGAAAACATCTTTCTTAATTTGGAGTTCACCTTTTCATTTAGGTCAACATTTATATTTTCTTCTTTCCCATGGAAACTTTTACGAATAGCATGGAAATTACTTTGAGGAATATGTCTTCCCATCTCTTCAAAAGAAATACCAGAGATTAAGTGGTAGATTAATAATAACCCTTTTTCCACATTTCTGTAAGGACCTGGATAGTCTCTGAAACAGAATAAAACTGTGAGAAAGAAAAATATGGGTATTGGTCCAAGTTTTCTCAGTAAGACATCTTTGACATGGCGAATTTCTTTGACTTCTTTAATCCCTGTCCTGTGAAATTTTGTCCCTGTCATTGTAGGCCATGTCTTATGTAAAAATGCCCATCTCTTGTCCATTAAGCCTTGAAATTCTTCCTTGAGTTTGTTTCCTTTGGCTTCTTTGTCTTTTCTTTTGAATTCTGTATGAGGAGCTGATTGACCCATGTTGTGAATGTAAAGAAAAGACTTGATAACAATAATGTTATCAACCTAGGTATGTGTGTTACTTTTTTCAGTTTATTGATTAGGTCACATTTAGATATCTAAGTAGTGAGAGTTCATCATGCACTTGATCAGAAGACTGCTTTCCAAGACACAGAGAAGCATACCAGAAATAGAGCCAGCATATGATGCTGTCATTTATAAACATTTAATTAATAATTATCAAACCCTGTTTCGGTATGCCGGTTCATTTACACTCCCATATATTCATGGTTTAGACACCTTCTATGAAAGGGGGATTTATGATGTAAGTATAATTGAAGAACTTCAGAATAAATTGCATGAGAGGGAGGAAGAAAAATGTGCTGTCATTGAACTGCAGATATGTTTACGAAAAATCTATAACTACCCAAATGAAGATATAGCAAGAGAGGCAAAACTATACAGAATTATAAATGAAAACTTCATTCCTGTTAGACCAGGATTGGAGGATGATAAAGTGCCACAGTCACAACAAAACGTAAATATAGTACATTATATGAAACAATTTGAAAAACCAAGGCTATTTTGTTGGTCCTTATTAACTGTTCCCAGAACAGAACTTGAGCTCCAAGGTTATCAAAATAGCATATGTAAGGATACAATTTAACAAGTTATACAGGTTTGTTGGAATTTATTCAGTGTCTACAATGGTTGTATGTGGAATATAATGTAATGTACTCACAACTCATAAGAAGGTCTTGATTGAGTCACATTTTAAAAGCATTTAAAGTTGATGAAATGTATATATTTTTTGAGACAGAAAAATGATTAATAAAATCACTACACAGAGATATATGAAGAGACAATGACACAAGATCTGACCAAGAAGTGTATTGACATAATGAAAAAATTTGACAAGCCTGATGTTTTTGGGACAGATTATACCAAAGGGAAACACTCTTTTAAACCTTCTCTTTCTTCTTCTAATATAATATTCTGTGATAATGTAATTGTATGGTCAATTGGGGAGGACCATAGACCCTATTTACAAGCTAAGTGCAAAAAGCTCTTTAATCATTCATTTGAAATAAGGTTACTCTATTCAGATCATCTTCAGGATGATGACTTTGGACCTATACACACTCCTTATTATTCTTTCAAAATCTCACCATCTGAAATTGATCTAGAAGATGTCCTTAGAACAGTGAAAAAAATTGTCAATGACAATGTTACCTTACATGAGATAGACATCACACAGGACCTACCATACATAACAACCAGAGAACATGTTATAAAATACATAAGAAAGGTTGGAGTACCAAAAGGAGATATAGTTGAAGACAGAAGAAAGGTAGGAGATAACTAACTGTGTTTCCTTTTATAGTAGATCTCATTCTGCAAGAATCAAAGTGTATAACAAATATGTCCAAGTGCTTGAAAGCTGTGATGTCATGACAGTTTTAGGTTCAAGAATTCACAACATATTTGTAGATCCACCAGAGTCTATGCAAAGAACATTGGAAGATGCTAAAGATACAGGTGTGACTAGATTTGAAATGAAATTCTATGGAAGTAGGATTGAGTCAGCAAAATACCATATTAAACGTTTTAAAGCCTATAGAGATGATTTGGAAGGATGTGAATTTTTCAAGGTTTCACTTACAGCTCTTTTGCTGATGTAAGGCGGACATCGAAAATCAACACGGATTCCTATCCACTGAAAGAAATTATCATATCTCGACGAATACAAAGTGTTAGATCCTATAAATTAGCTTGTAATGCTCAGAAAAACAAAGTCTTTTTTTCCATATAAATATCTATGTGTATCATCTCACATCTGAAAATCAGATTTGGGAAGCAGTTGGGCCTGTTCACCACCTATTTGTGCACCTGTGGGTCTCAAATCCTGGAGTATGGAACATCAAAAAGGTAAGTTTAATCCTAACAAAATGTTTTGTTTTACAGCCATTCTCAAGCAAGCTTTCATGGTGACTAGTTACAGGGCATATTAGGTGTTTTTCTGAATATTTAGGCAACACACAAGCTTTCTATGGCAGAACATTGTATGTACAATAAAAGAAATAAGAAATAGGCATTGTTAATGGCTTATAGGCATCTACATGAGTTGTATTTTTTCTAATATGCTAGAGGGGGGTCACTCACAGCTCACTCGCAACTTGTTTTATACATTGGGAGGCTCTGGAAAATGGACGAAAACCCTAAGTAAAACTCAATCACCATGTATGAAGAGATTCTGCTCACCTTTAGCATTCTGAACAGCGGGTGTGTGCGAGTTACACTGCGACTGACCATAACTGCAGCTGTGAGCTGCTTATGTTGTCAAAAGCCACCCAGCTCATCACCATGCACATCCTACCTGTTGTTCCTAAGACTTTGAGTGCTACCTTTGCTATAACAGGAGTTGGATGCCGCCTTTCCTCTTCTAAATCCTTCCTCATTGCTGCCACAGTCTTTGACACTGCTTCTGTCCTGCTCAGTGCATTGTAAGTGGCATTTTAGGCGGTTTTCTTGTGTATATACCTTCTAATGACATTCCTAGGATCTCCCTTGAGATATTTATTCCAAAAGATCGCTTTGGAAGGTTGTGTGCTTCAGGAGGTTTGCCTGGGGGCTGCTTTTGTTTGACATCACGCAGCAGGGCGGTGGGAGAGATCTCTGGAGCCTCAAAGACGTTCGGAATCGTCGTTGTCGTGTTTTTGGGAGTCATTGGTATCTTTTTGAAGTTGAAGACTTCATCACCATTCAAAATGTTTAGCATGGTTTTCAATCTTTTGTCTGTCATTGGCGGCATGATGTGAGTGCCAATGCCATTATTTTTTTAAAACTCTGACTTATCTTATTTCTTTGTTCTCAGTATTGCTATCCTCCAGTGGGATAGTTCGGCCGCTGTCATAGGATGTGTGCAGGCAACTCCGGAATTGGCGATCAGACTCATACACTGCCTTCCGTTCCCTCCAAACAGATTGATAGTGGACTTGAGATGTCTGGAAGGTCTTTGTGTCGGAAAAATGGTCTGCAACATGCTGAGTATCCTCGGCGTTGTTTTTGGGCACTGGGACTCATCCGTGTGTCGATGGTGCAGTGCTATATGCACTGTTCTGTTGTGTATATATGATCTCTGGTGAGTAAATCTTTTTATCTGTGCTATTTTGAGTCTCACCATATGCCAGCCTCTCTCTTTACGAACTTTCATTGGTGGAAACCCTAAGCAGAATCAAGCCAACTCCATGTCTGGTAATTGAGCTGCTTATGAGGTATTGCAAAGACAAGGCTAGAGTATTACATGGATTTATTAGAGGTTATAATTTCGAATTTACCTGAATGTTCAATACATAAACTATGCTTCAAAAAATGACTTGTCAGCTTGTTTTGATTCATGGGAAGCTGATTTCACAGATTATAAGAGAATATAATGAGGATTTTTATCTGTCTTGTACTCGACGGTGTTTGAACCAGGTTTATAACAGTATCAGGGATCAGACTCCCTTACGGAAGAACACGAGGTTTAGAAGTGTCGAGTGGTTGGTAAGGCGATGTCACTCTATACCTAACCCTATAGTCTACCCGACTACCTGTACTGTGACAATAGTCGTCACTAAACGTCGACTAGTCGACCCCCTAGACCAACACTAAGACCCCTTCTCCCGGCTCCGTCGGGTCAACGACCCCACACTCCGACCCTCATCGGCTGTCCCACCCCCCACTCTGACCATCGACCGTCCTGAACTTTCTCCCTTGTATCCCCGCATCCCTAACCCATGAAACATGACTTTGACACCCCCCTTTGACTCGTAACGACACGACTGACTACTTAACACCGTATTTGACGTAACCCTTTGGTCTATACTTGACACTCCCCTCACTCCTTGGCATCCCTCTCCCCTCCATATATTAGACCCCCCGTCGTAAACCTCGTAAGTACAAACGAACCCCCTGGAGGTCTCGGTGCCGTACTGACCTATACTCAAGTTAACGGAGACCCCGGTGAGTGGGTAGGGAACTTCGTTAGTTGGAACCCCCTCGTCATATGGCACTGTATACAGAGTGGGACTCGGATCCTGTTCATAGTCGCTCGACCTTTTTTTTGCTTTCTTTTTCTTTTATAATGGTTAAACAATGAGGTGTCCACCGTAACTAATATAGGTTGTCCCATGAAGGTCAGAACAAACAGTTGTACTGTTACCAGGAGGAACACCGTAAATGTGGAAAAACTCTGTAGACAGTCGAGTAAAGACCGACGGAATTAGTGGAGACAATCCGGGTGTCGGAGTAGGAAGTTGTACAATACCTCGACCTGTAACCTTAGCTGTTGAGGACCTTGGTGATGAAAGAACACTCAAGGGGACGGACAAAAAGAGGGAAACGCCAACTATACCCGACGGACATAGACAAAGTCTTTGATTTCCTCTATTCGTTGACTTAAATGCTATTTTTTCGGTTGAATGTAACAGTCCTTTTATTTACTTACACAAACGTAGGAGTGGGAAAAACAATTTTCGAGATCGTATAAGTAAGAACTCGGCATTGGTCAGGAGTAGACAAAGATCCGGTATTACTTGGAAATGGAACAGGTGACACCAAACCATTATTTTGTGCCACCCTTCCTGGAGTAGACCTTGTGGGAAAGCTAGTTACACTGTTTTTTATCAGCAACGGTGTAGAAGATCAAACCAATGCCAGTGTCCCTGTTTCTTAGAACGGTATTGAAGAACTGACAAGGGTAACTCCATTCCTTGTACATACATCTGAAGACAATCTCACAATCTTATTTTATTTATTATACTTACGCTTCCTTCAGAATGGAAAACCCAGTCCCCCTCGGACGAAGCCTGGAGAGTTTCGGAAGCGTCCACGGAACAAGTGTCCACGGAACAAACGTCCACGGAATAAGTATCCATGACACGAGTCCCCTAACAGTTCAAGTAGACTATTTTTCAGCAGGAGTTAGTATCGGAAAAGTTTCAGGAGAAGTGGTAGTAGGTCCATCAACAGTAGATGGAGTTTTGCTTCACAGAAGTGTAGGTTAAAACCCTACAACCCCTATAGTTGTGAGAGTAATCTTCACCCAAGCAGTAGGACCCGTATACCTAACTGACCACGGGACGTAAGAGAGAAACAGACGTTTTACAATCAGTGTAGATCGGGTAGTATTAGTGTTACAAACCAAGGTCTTTGTAACAGTTGTTGACAACGACCGAACCGTGATCCCCGTACTCGTATAAAAAATCACATTTTTTACACTATTTTTACGAAAAAGGAATGTCTAATAAGTAAGTGACAAGACCAACTTTTTAGAGGGTTTTTACGACGAAAAAATAGTTCAAAATCATAGACCATGTATGAAGTGTAAAGATCCGTACCCTTTACCTACATTTTCCACTCTTTTAAACATTTTATATACTCTAAAAGTACTCTAAAAAGTTTTGATAATCGGTTACTTATTAGGTTGTAAAAAGAAATCAAAAACGTTCCCTTTTGGACTACCTATTTACAAATAGGTTACCTATTAGTAAGTGGGTATCCGTTATATATTGTTCAAAAGACTTGGCTTTTCCGTTACTTTTTCAGTTACCTATTCTCAAATAGGGAACCTATTAGTAAGACGGTATCCGTCTTGTAAATGGGGTATACCGTCTTACTAATAGGTTCCCTATTTGAGAATAGGTAACTGAAAAAGTAATGGAAAAGTCAAGTCTTTTGAACAATATATAACGGATACCCACTTACTACTAGGTTCCCTATTTGAGGAATAGGTAACTGAAAAAGTAACGGAAAAACCAAGTCTTTTGAACAATATATAACGGATACCCACTTACTAATAGGTAACCTATTTGTAAATAGGTAGTCCAAAAAGGAACGTTTTTGATTTCTTTTTACAACCTAATAAGTAACCGATTATCAAAACTTTTTAGAGTACTTTTAGAGTATATAAAATGTTTAAAAGAGTGGAAAAAAGATGATACTTTAGAACTTATTTCAAACCAAGAAAAGACAACTTTTACAGTTACTTTTGGTTCTAACAGGAACGTAAAAACACCGTACTTTAGTTACTCATTTAAGTAATAAAGAGTGTAAAATGTAGGTAAAGGGTACGGATCTTTACACTTCATACATGGTCTAAAAGTCCAGGATTTTGAACTATTTGTTCGTCGTAAAAACCCTCTAAAAAGTTGTTCTTGTCACTTACTTATTAGACATTCCTTTTTCGTAAAAATAGTGTAAAAAATGTGATTTTTATACGAGTACGGGGGTCACAGTGACAAACACGTGAGGGTGTAGTACCAGTCCTGAAAGCTGACAGGAACTTCACCTTGTTTGTAATTTTACTTGGAACTTAAGTCTATCTTTC
>MU134772.1:29652-55530 GCA_015039355.1 Ramaria rubella
GCCAAACATTTCAAGGGATGGGAGAGTGGCCCGCCACCTCCAGAGGCTCTTAAACCTGCATCTGGCCTTGCCGTGGCTGCGGAGGTCCCTCAACCAAATGTAAACACGATGAATCTGGGTCCTCAAGTTCTCTATTTCCCCTCTCCCTTCAATGCATCACAATATATGCAAGGATTCCCAATGTATATGCCACAGTTCATCGGGCAGCACGGCAATACCCAATTTTTGCACCCCAACACCAGTATGATTCGCCCAATCCCTACGCCCCTGCTGGCTACCATCCTCCCTCTCCCCCTGGTGGCTACCAGCACCCTCCTGCACCAGCTGCTCTGGTACAGCTGCCTCCTGCCTGGGCATTGCAGCCTTCGCCTGGGGTAGTGGATTCACTGCAAGCTGCTGATGACAGTGTGGCATCAATCAACCTGTCCAACATCCCTAACCCTTATCCAACGGTGGAGGAATGGTTAGTGAGTTGTGAAGCATCCCAGAAACAGAAGGCCTCGCCTCAGACTAGGGACTGGGATTCCCTTCGCACTAAGTTTGCGGCCACCTCTTTTCTTGACAAGCATATCGACATGGTGGTTGATATGGGCCTGCAGCAGATCAGAAATGCATTCCAGTTTGAAGCAATTGACACCACCTTCATTTATGACAAGCTTTTGCGCAGATGCAAGCAGATTAAGACATTCCTAGCACAGGGCTTGCATGCCTAACCACTTAGATATATGCACTAGACTAGACAACTAAGTACTATGGAATAGATGTTTTTTGACCCCCTAAATCCAAGTCTGATAATCTTCAAGATCACAATAAGTACTTATGAGTGTGCAGCATGGAGAAATAATAGTGATCATACAATATTGTGACAACAGATCAACAATACATGTATGTTACTACTAATAATATTCATTCAATAATACCCTGAGTGGTGCATCCACCCACGTGCCTTCTCTGCTGTGATAGTCCCAAGTGCGTTGTCTATCCAGAACTCAACCTCCAAGAAATCTTTACTATCCATAGCAGCACGAACTTCTGGACCATGGCGGCGTAGGAACGATTTGACATAAGAAAACGCCTCCTCAATTGGGTTCAAGTCCAGAGAGTATCCTGGCAGGTAATCCGGCGACACACCTCTACAGGAGCAAAACAAATCAGCACAATACCAAGCCAAAGAAGGCGTGACTTACTTGGCTTCACAGAGAGCCTTGACAATGGGCGAAAGGTGAATACCGCAGTTGTCCATGATCAAGAAGCTTTGTGGCTCTGGCCATGGATTCATATGTTCCAAAAGTCGCCTGGTGTAGTCAATAAACTCCTTTCCATCGTAACAACCTAGACGCAAGTCAGAAAAAATGATTCCTTCACTGCAAAGTGCAGGTAGCAAGGAATATCTGTGCATGAAACGATGAGCAATAGATAGTAGACATGAGTAAATGACTTACCTTAGACCACGAAAAAATCTGGCACTAACTCGAGCACAGTCACCTTTCTTTGCCCAGCCAAAATTCCTATACGTTGTGTGGCAATCTATCCTACTCTCGTCAACAAATACCAAGTGATCTGGGGTCTCGCTACCAATTAGATATTGGAAGTGGGTATGGCCAGCAGGATCGTGTTCTGCTGCATCTTTAGAAAGCTAAAGAGATATGATCAGCAAATGGTTGGAATAAAGAAAACTATGGACTTACCTTTTTCCTTGTCAGCCCAGCCTCTGTCAATGTGTTCCAGATAGTCGACCTGCTGACAATGATGCCCGCATCATCGATGAGGTGCATCTGCAGCTTGTCTAGATAGTGGTCAGGCTTGCCTTCGACAAGCTTGATCAGGTGCTACGTGGCACATCAGCTACTTGTGTGTGGTGACATAGTGTCACAGAATGACGTACAATGATCTGTTCTGGGTTCATGAGCTTTTTCCGGGGACCCGAGCGTCCAGGTCCTGGTGGGGCGAGTCCTCCTTCATTACACCACAACTGAAGGATTCGTTCCACGACATGATATGAGATATCAATGTTGACTGAGATATGGGCTATGGTGAATTTGAGCTTGTATCATTGATAAATGACATGTTGACAGAGGTCGATAGAGTATCCCTTTCACTGTCGGAAAGGGTCTGGTACATTGTGAGGCATCCGGAGACGTGAAACCTATAGTCACGTGTGAGGTTTATAAGTTAAGCGGACTTACGGACTTGGAGGACTTGTAATAGTTGAAACACAGTGTGGAATAGAAAATTAGTCCCAGAGAGGGGACCCAGGGATTAATCTGAAAATAAATGATTAGTTACTGCCAAAGGTTACTCCCACTGTCTCCCAGGGAATAAGCCCAGCTGCTTCCCAGACCTCATTTTCAGATGTGCAAAAATACGCAAAGATATTTATATGGAAAAAAAGGCTGTATTTTTCTGAGCACTACAAGCTAATTTACATGGCATAATACTGCGTATTCGTCGAGATATGATAATTTCTTTCAGCAGATAGAAATCCATGTCAATTTTTGATGTCTGCCTTACATCAGCAAAACAGCTGTAAGGAACAATGGAAACAACTTGTCAAGAATATTTGTGATAAGAAAGTCATAATGGTAGATCTAAAGAAAGAACCTTTCTTTGCATATTGTCATTGGTGGAATTCACAAACTGGGAAAATGCAAGGAGGTTATCAAAAAGGTGTATTTCCCAAACATCTTAAGACATTAGTTGCAAATTATAGTTTCAATGGCATGAAGACCAAACTTATTACAATAGTTGGTAAGCATATAGTTGTCAAAAAAAAGGTATTTTCGGGCTAAGCAAACTGATGAGAAGATTACATTAATTCCAGGACCTAAAGGATCTTTATATCCTAGAGTACCTGCTACAACACTTCCAGAAGATATGGGTCTCATAAATTATAGAGGTATTAAACTTGGATGGCCTGACCACCGTATAAGAACTGGGGATTCACCACTATCCTCTATGAGAAAATGTGGGTATAGCAATGGTTTAGAAGAGTTAACAGACTGTAATTTGAGGACATATAAACCTGGATATTCAGTTTCGCACATGGATACTACATACTGTGTAATGGCAAGGGGCTATGAGTATTATAGAGGACACCAATCTACTCTTTTAGAGGTTATGGATGAGGATGGAAATACATTGAAAATAAGATGTGGGAATATATTAGAAAATAAGCTGAGAAATATTAGTTCAAAAGTATATATAAAAACAGGAAGGGTTATATATCCTAGGAAAGGTAAGGATATACAAATAATAGATGTCACAACAATTGATTGATGGGAACTGGTATTTAAAATTAGTAAACAGGATGGAACATTCAGACAGACTGTACTATTTCAAAAAGTTGCTCATTGACTTAAATGATCAGGAGAAAAATCACCTCAGTAGGTTCCTAGAGGATGGGCTAAGAAACTATGGTTTAACAGAGGAAAAAATGGCCATATATTTAGATAGTCATATCAAAAATATCAACAATGAAACACCTGGAGCATTTGACAAAAACAGTACAACAAGTGACCTTTATTTCCTTTATTTAATGATATACCCTCATGGGTGACATCTGTTTTGAGAAAAGGATTGAAAAAAATTAGTCAGAGTGTAAATTGTTTTTAAAAACCTTGTCTCAATGGAATGATGGGAATGGGGGTTTAATATTAATAGATGGGATGGAATTTTTAATGACTCGACTTTGTGATCTTACTCCAGAGCAAAAAGTTCAGCTCTGTGAACATTTACTGGCTATGTGGGAAGGATACAATGGAACAAAAGAGGACATGGAGAAGGAACTAGAGTGGAAACTAGAAGCCATGAAAAAACAAAAAATTCCATTCTACAGTATTTTTCATACAGGGTCAGATTTTTGTTCTCTGACCTTGCAATTAGATAAAATTACCAGACCTGCCAAAAGGGGGTATGGTTACCAATACTGTTGGTAGGAGTTTTTAAAACATCTCATTGCAACAAATAATTGAAATATAAACTGTCTCTAATATTGTTGTGAAGCATGGAGGCTCGCAGATATTTTTGTATATATCCTTCAGTCAAATGTGCAAATTCCGACTGTGCCTTTGGACAATATTTTAAAGGTTCTTATGCTTTAGGAGAAGTAGTTAAGTTGGATGAATATCCAAACCAAACATTTGAATTTTGTTGTTTGCAAGAGGAAGTTCTTGAATACTACTACGATCATCCTGTATTTGTGGCAGAATTAAAGGTTAAAGTAGTTGATGGAGGTACATATTGGATCACAGTACATGTATGTGAAGTATTTGACATTGACTCTGAAAACTCATCTGTATGATTTATCAAATGGGGACATTTTAAAATTTGGGAGTTATGAACAATGTGATAAATTGATAATTTTGAGTTGAGGTAATAGTTGTACAGAACCCTCTACTAGGGACTTTTTAAAAGTGGGCTAATATGTGGAGCTTGAGTAAAATTAGGGTACTGACTCCTTAGGACGCGCAATTTGTAGCCTATAATAAAAATAAATAGGGTTGTCCAAAAACACTACATGTCTATTTTTGAACTGTTGGAATTTGCCCGTTTGCTTAGGGGGGGTCACTATGACCTCCCTTCATTTCCCATGCCATTCATGGACCTTTTCTTTCCACACTATATTTCCTCCTTGTATTTTCTCATGTAATAAATGGACCTTTTCTAATCTTATGATAATATCCCCCACAATGCGGTTTAGGTCTTAATTTAACATAATACGGTATACTCTACTAGGAGATATTATGTAGTATACAATATAAGTGGGAGTGTAGATTTGAGCTAAAATAATGTCTTTATTATAGTGGTTTTAGTGGTTTGTTGTGGGGGATATTATCATAAGATTAGAAAAGGTCCATTTATTACATGAGAAAATACAAGGAGGAAATATAGTGTGGAAAGAAAAGGTCCATGAATGGCATGGGAAATGAAGGGAGGTCATAGTGACCCTCCCTAAGCAAATGGGCAAATTCCAACAGTTCAAAAATAGACAGGTAGTGTTTTTGGACAACCCTATTTATTTTTATTATAGGCTACAAATTGCGCACCCTAAGGAGTCAGTACCCTAATTTTACTCAAGCTCCACATTTTAGCCCACTTTTAAAAGGTCCCTAGTAGAGGGTCATTCACATGTATTGAGGTTGCAAACAAGCAGACTAAATGTACATTATCTCAATTACACATCAGGATTAATAGCTTTACATATATTTTAATGTTTACACTAACTATTGATACATATGTATAATCTAAAGTTTTTTAAAATTTTATACAATATCTTTCTTTTGCTAATGATACACATTTTATTCAATGGGCCTATCTCAATGTAGCCATAACTTTTATTGCACATCTAACATACTATGATACACATCATGTCTAGTTGCACTCTATATCATCATTGTTGATTTATACTTGTAAAACATTGTTGTAGGGCTTCTATATTCTAACGTATCTGAACTGAGATTATATGTATCTCTTATATACACTCATCCAAAAAATCCTGAATGTACATAACAGATATTTAAATACAACATAAACATAGAACTTCTAAAGGTTCTACTTCATTTGGAATGGCCATCTATATTCAGAAACATAGCTTTTATGTGTGTTGGTTATAATACATCATAAATTAAATGCACATTTGGATAAAGTTATGAACAACCTTCTGACCCCGAATGACCCTCTACAATGATGTCGTTGACAGCAGACAGGAGAAATGACTAACAGCGAGAGGCAGAAAACCAAAATAGGAAGGTGGTTTGTAATAGAATGGAGAAATGAGTCAGGTGGTCGAAGAAATGAATAGAAATGTGGCAGCAAATTGGAAATAGAAGCCAGAAATAGAATAGAAGTGAGTCACAGACAATAGACCATGTGGAACAATTGGAAATAGAAGTACAGCCAAGAAGCGAGTGAGTCATGTGGGGAAAATGAGTCATAGCCGTCCAATAGGATTCCAGTTGCTTGTCAAATATCTCCGAAGATGAGTAAGTGAGTCATGTGACTTGATGACGACTCAGAAACATTTGAACCAATCATGACACTTGGATATGAATCTCCTCCAAAGAGAGAACGAAGATGAGTCTTGCTTGATGAAGTCCTTAGGCACATAACCATAGCAAATCTCTGTTCCTGGACCAAACTCTTTGATATCCCAGTAGTTCCTGAGTACAATATGATGCCAACCATTCACTGGTTTGTAGTTTGGGTTGAAACCGATGACGTGGAAGGGAGCATGGAAGACAGGGTTGAATACCCATATGCAATCGTGAATGCGATAAGGAGGATATGAGGGGAATATTCGGTATGGGCCTTCAGGAGATTAGACGTATAGAGGATAGTACTGACAATATGCGACAGATGGAGGAGGACTGGATAAATGAATATCAAGGGGAGAACATCGACTGGGAAGTTTGATGTGTGGTCCAACATGTATGTCTGGCTTGGCGGTCATCTGAAACAAATCATGGGATGTGGTGGCAGTGATACTGGATGGCATATCGAAAATAGAATTGATGAATGTAGAATGAATGTGGAGGTGATGGATCTGGCAGACTGGAGGTAGCACAGCAGATGATGGTCTGGCAAAAGCTGATGAAGATAGGCACATGTGCAGTGAGCGTCTTTTGTAGTGTAGTAGGTGCTGTCAAGTATCATGCTTGTCACCGCTCAGGCCTTGGATTGAGCATTGAGGGAGGTTGACTGTGGACAATCCTTCACAATATGTCCAGGTTTTCCGCAGAACATACAAAGATTTTGGTCCATGTGTCGCTGTCTTTCCTTCTGGGTTAGTTTTCTGTCTTTCCTGAGTATGTTGGAAATGTCCAGAGTTTTTCAGGAATTCAACATGGAGGACTGAGGTTTGGCAGAAGAAGAGGAGGCCAAATTGTTGTTGTTGTTTGTCTTCTTCTGTGACTGGTTCAATAGGGATCCCTGCTTGTCTGATTTGCCGCTATTACCGGAGTAGTTGTTGTTGGAAGTGGTGGCACAGTTGACCTCACCTTGTCGTTCCCAATGATGGCTGTCGATGGTTTGCACGAGCTGTCAGAGTTCCGGAAGTGTGTTGGCTTTTTCCCAGGTTGCAAGAATATCTCTAATACAATTGGGAATTTTAGTATAAAAACTCCTACTAAGGGTGGTGTTGCCCCAATTGTTGACTCTAGCGGCAAGGCGGTTGAACTCTATGATGAACTTTGTGATGCATTGGTTGTTGTGTGTTTGGAGATTGTCAAGTTCAGTTTCCACATTGCCGACAGGATCGTAAGCTCTGAAATTCTCTGAGAGTACTGTCGTGAAGTCCCAATAGCTTGTAAGCCAAGGCAGGTCTTGAAAGGCATCATCGTCTAAGAGTTCAGGCTCAAAAAAATCTAAAGCTGTCCCTTTTAGAAAAGAGATAGCGTAAGTAACTTTCGCTTCATCACTAGAAAAGGTTTGAGGATGGTCGCGGAAGTGGAGTTTGCATTGAAGGAGGAAGGGATGAAGTTTTCAGGAATGCAAGTTTCAGGAATCCGATCCATCGAAGGTGTCGGGTTTGCGGAGTTTGGTTTTCCAGTTTGACCCTTGTTTGGAGTTCCCATGTGCTTGGCTATCTGGTTCAAAGCTTTTAGCATAGCCTTCCTTTCATCTTCATCATCATCATCATCATCCTCATTGTTGTCAACGTTGTTATCGTCACCAGGGTTGCCTTCTGGTTCATCATTTGGAAAACCGGATCTAAGGTTCGTGGTTCCATTGACAGTATGGGATCTGGTAGAAGGCATGGTGAATGGATCAAGAGTTTTAGTTCAAATATATTGTTATGAACTAGATTTCTTCTTGTCGGGATGTCAGAATTGTCAGAACATCGGAGTTTGGAGTTTGGGATCAGAAACATATGGATGTTGGCTTCAACTTATAGGTTGCACCCTCTTGGATCCTTTGTGTCCTGGTATTTTGGAGAATTGGAATATCGGAGAAATCAGAGAAGTCAGAAGGTCGGATAAGACTTAGAGATGGAGGTGAGAAGATATCGAGTCAAGGTGGATCAATATTTGAACTGAAGAATGAAGTACATGCAAGAGTCATATATAACGAATAGATACGGTCCAAGTCGGAAATATACAAAGTACGGAAATCCAAAACAGAGCGAATATGGGATCAGAGGTAAGGGTAAATATGGATATAAGACCGAAGATGTAGATCTTGATAAGAAATGACTAAATATAGATGAAACAGGGATAAGTAGAATGGGTGGAGGGAATCGGAAAACATATTGGCATTACAAATGAGAATATGTCAGAGAAAGGTGGGAAGGCTGGGAATGAATCTGGGTCCTAACGTTTTTACATCTAATTGGTCAATCTCCCAATCATTTGAGGCACCAATATGTAAGTCTGTCCTCACAGATTCCAACCTTGCTACAGGTGCGAATGTGTCACCATAGTCCACTCCAGTGACTTGCAAGTACCCTTTTGCAACAACTCTCACTTTTTGTCTCGTTACTTCTCCTTTTTCATTCTTCTTTCGAGTGAAATGAGGCTTTGATTTGATGACCTTTCTTCCTTCTGGTATCATGCTTCTCAGCACAAGATACCACACCTTGTGTGCCTTCAACGAATTCATTCCATCTTGATATCCATCACTCCATTTGTCTGCATCATATGCTGTCTGTGCTTCTTTCCAGGTACGTGGGTCTTCATCAGCTGACATCAAAAGAATTTCATCTTCAGCTGGTGAGATTGGCACCCAGGTTTTGATTGCTGCTGAGGCATGTGTTTTAGCTAATGCCCTTTTTTCAGCTTGGCGCCTCTCACCAGCTTCTATGACATCTCTAACCACCTTCTCTGTCTTTGACTCATACAGTAGTCCTCTAAGTGTGGCTCCTGCAGCACTGGGTACTGCATTTCATTGTGAGCGCCACGGTTCATCATTTCTGTCTTGTTCATTTTCAAGGTCATCCTGGACATCATCATGGACTGGTTCTGTATCTCCCCTTTCCTGTTCTGTATCTCCCCTTTCCTGTTCAGTGTCAACACTTCCATTGGTTGTGCGTGTTCCTTCTGGGATGTCTTCTTGGATTTCTTCATCTTCTAATCCTGTAAAGAGGTTTTTTCTCTCATTATCCCCATCATCTTGTGACTCGATGAAGGTAACATTCTGTGAAACCACAATACGTCCCATTGTGGGGTCATAGCATCCGCAAGCTTTCAGGTTTTGCAAATAACCCACCAGGACACACTTGTGCAACCTTTCTTGTATTTTTGCTATGTTTCCTGGTTTTAGAACAAATGCCTGGCACCCTATTTCACACATGGGCATCACATTGGGTTTTCATTTGAACCACATCTCATATGGTGTCTTGTCTTTTAACACCACTGTGGGGGAACGATTCTTGACATATGTGGACATATGGACCAGTTCTCCCCAGAGTTTTGGTGGAAGATGCGCATATGGTTTATAGCGTGCATTCAGTTCATGAAGGTGTAATGGCTGTGCTCAGAAGTTCCAATTTTTCCAGATGTATAAGGTGCTGTAACTTCATGTCGAATACCTTCAAGTTTTAGGTGGCATTCAAACTTGTTTGAAGTGTATTCCCCCTTGGGAACTATTTATTCCCTATCTCCAGTTGAACTAGAAACACTCTGAAAATTCATTGATGAGGCACTAGCCATAGGATTCATCTGCCCTTCACTTTCCCTGCACAGTGCTCTGGTACTATTCTCGAAGAAGAAATTAGGCAGACTCCAACTTTGTATCAATTTCCGTGGTCTCAACAAGATCACGAAAAAAGACCAATATCTGCTTCCCTGACTTTCCAACCTTCTGGAAAGCCCCAAACAGTGCAGATGTACAGCAAAATTGATCTCCAACATGCATTACCATCTAGTCTGCATTAGAAAGGGCGATGAGTGGAAAACCACCTTCACGACCTGATATGATTTCTTTGATTTGTGTGTTATGCCCTTCGGTCTCACTAACACACCAGCTGCTTTTCAGCGATTCGTGAACAATATATTCAGCGACATGCTCGACGTTTCGGTCCTCATCTATCTGGACGACATCTTAGTCTATTCCAACAACCTGGAAGAACACGGAGAACATGTCCACAAAGTTCTCCGATGTCTCTGAAAGAACCAACTTTACACAAGATCCAACAAATGTGATTTCCACAAGACTACGGTAGAATACCTCAGATACATGCTCCCCTGAAGGACTTTCAATGGCAGACAACAAGATCAAAGTAATTCAAGAATGGCCCGAACCCCAAAAAGTAAAAGACATCCAATCCTTCCTAGGTTTTGTGAACTTTTACCGACGCTTCATTCATAATTACTCCGACATTGCAATCCTGCTTACCCGACTCACTTGGAAATCTGTAAAATGGAACTTCTCCAATGAGTGTTGGAAATCCTTTGAAACTCTTAAGAAAGCCTTCACCACAGCTCCGATCCTTACGCACTGGATTCCCAATTGCCAACTCATCGTGAAAACCGATGCTTTGGAATACACCCTAGCAGCAATCCTCTCCATCATCTCTCTGGAAGATGGCGAAATTCACCCTGTAGTTTTTCATCCTAGGACTTTCACCGCCCTGGAATTAAACTACAACATTCACGACAAGGAATTACTCGCAATTTTTGAAGCTTTCAAGATTTGGCAGCATTACCTTGAAGGTTCCGGTTCCACCATCGACATTGTAACCAACCACAAAAACCTCAAATATTTCACCACCACTAAGCTTTTAACCCGACGACAAGTCGGATGGTTGGAATACCTATGCCAATTCAACCTCATTATCTGATTTTGACCCAGAAAACTTGGAACAAAACCCGACTTTTTAACTAGACAATGGGATGTCTATCCTAAAGAGGGGAGTAGCGACTATGCCAGCGTTAATCCACACAACTTCCGCCTGGTTTTTACTAATGAACAGCTGTCATCGTCCCTCCGAGCCACATCTCTTAATGTCACAATTCTCCATGCAGTTACCATCATGGATTTTGAGAAACTTCACGAAGATCTGACAATCCATCTCCTCCGATCCCGCAATTTCTGACTATCTCGCAAATCCTCCGACACCCCAATGGTCAGTCAATCCTCAAGGACTTCTCCAACTCGACAACCAAATCTATGTTCCCGATATTAACAACCTCCGACTCCATGTTCTACAATATCTGCACAATCACCAACTCTCCGGACATTTCAGACAAAACAAGACACTCAGCAATATCCGACATGAATATACATGGCTGAAACTCCACGACTTCGTTATTTCCTATGTCAAATCCTGTACAACATGCATGCGATCAAAATCCCAATGACACCGGCCTTACAGACCCCTGAAGCACTTACCAATCCTGCCACGACCATGGAACTCCATATCCTTGGACTTCATTCAGCTGCTTCCGCTTTCATCGGGTTTTGACAGCATCCTTGTTATCATTGACAGACTCACAAAACAAGCTATATTCATTCCAACAGTCACAACAATCACTTCTCCGATGCTTGCTCAGCTTTCCATTCTCCATGTCTTCTCCAAGCACGGTGTTCCGACTCATGTTACCTCCAATCGAGGTTTGGAATTTGTGTCTTCCTTTTTCCGCACACTTGGAAAAATGCTAGACATGAATCTCCACTTCACTTCCGATTATCACCCCTAGGGAACTTCACAGGTTTCCACAACCTGCAAGGGTTACAGGTAAGGGTACATGCAGGTTGGGTGTGGGTTGAGAATCTGTAACCTGTGGTACCCTTGGGTAACCCATGGGTTATCTTGTACTATTTTTCTACAATTTCTATAATTTTTTATTTTGATAGCCCATCCAGCATACCAAGTATTGTATCTTGTAATGTCAGCAATTGTCTATGTTGGAATCCAGAAGTTCATTGATTTCATATTTGGGTTCGCCTTTGATAATAACTGGCGGAGGTGGAAGCTGTATTCAGTTCGGAATTTCATTTGGAGTCGCGGTGACAAGCATGATACTTGACAGCGCCTACTACACTACAAAAGACGCTCACTGCACACACGCCTATCATCATCAGAGAATGCAAGACCAACATCTACTGTGCTACCTGCAAGTGCGATGATTTCAAAAGGTCCGAGGTATTTTTTGGCGAGCTTCTTTGAAGGTCGGGTTGTGTGGAAAAATTTGGCTTTGACAAAGACTTTGTTGCCTACTTTGAAGTCCAGGGCTGGAGAACATTTCTTGTTCTCAGGTTCCTTGTATCGGGATTGCGCGTTGGAAATTCTTTTTCAGAGTTCCTGGTGGAGTTCATCTAAGTCGACTGCAAAATCTTTTGCGCGGGATGAGATGAGATCGTGTTCAGGATGTACTGAAATGTCGGGATTGTAACCTTTGTTGGCAAAGAACGGAGAAACTCCCGTTGTTGCATTCGGAGCATTGTTATAGGCAAATTCTGTGATCAGAAGAAGTTCAGCCCAATTGTCTTGTTGATAATTAGAATAAATGCGGAGATATTGCTCAAAAGTCTGATTTATTCGTTTGGTTTGTCTGTTGCCTTCGGGGTGAATTTAGGGTTCATCATGGGTAACCCCTGGGTACAAAAAATAGCAACCCATACCCAACCTGTGAAAAAACCCATACCTGTGATGTGGGTATGGGTTTGGGGTGGGTTTATGATGGGTTTCCATGGGTGCTGTACAGCCTGGTTCACCCGAAGGTCTAAACAATTTCTATGAATTTTTATGAATTTATTATGAGGCTGGCGGCCCCATACGTGGGCCACCAGCTTGCACGTTCTTTTTCTTATTATTTTAGCTACTTTAATCTATTTTTAAAATATTTATTGCAATTTTTCTGGGCCTGTGGGAGGCCCAGATGGGTGTGGAAAGTTCTTGCAGCCCCAGGCCTTTAAGTCCAGGGCTGGCAGGTCACAACCTGCAAACTTTAATTTGCAAACGAACCTTATTTTGTGAACATTGCGAATTAAAGTTTTCAGGTCACTTGACCTGCAAAACATCCACAAACAGCCCGGACTTATAAGCCTGGGGCTGCAAGGACTTTCCACACCCATCTGGGCCTCCCACAGGCCCAGAAAAATTGCAATAAATATTTTAAAAATAGATTAAAGTAGCTAAAATAATAAGAAAAAGAACGTGCAAGCTGGTGGCCCACGTATGGGGCCGCCAGCCTCATAATAAATTCATAAAAATTCATAGAAATTGTTTAGACCTTCGGGTGAACCAGGCTGTACAGCACCCATGGAAACCCATCATAAACCCACCCCAAACCCATACCCACATCACAGGTATGGGTTTTTTCACAGGTTGGGTATGGGTTGCTATTTTTGTACCCAGGGGTTACCCATGATGAACCCTAAATTCACCCCGAAGGCAACAGACAAACCAAACGAATAAATCAGACTTTTGAGCAATATCTCCGCATTTATTCTAATTATCAACAAGACAATTGGGCTGAACTTCTTCTGATCACAGAATTTGCCTATAACAATGCTCCGAATGCAACAACGGGAGTTTCTCCGTTCTTTGCCAACAAAGGTTACAATCCCGACATTTCAGTACATCCTGAACACGATCTCATCTCATCCCGCGCAAAAGATTTTGCAGTCGACTTAGATGAACTCCACCAGGAACTCTGAAAAAGAATTTCCAACGCGCAATCCCGATACAAGGAACCTGAGAACAAGAAATGTTCTCCAGCCCTGGACTTCAAAGTAGGCAACAAAGTCTTTGTCAAAGCCAAATTTTTCCCACACAAACCCGACCTTCAAAGAAGCCTCGCCAAAAAAATACCTCGGACCTTTTGAAATCATCGCACTTGCAGGTACCAGTAATCGAGCCTTCATTCTCCATTTACCCAACAGTATGCGTGCTGTTCACCCATCCTTCCATGTGTCTATGCTAGAACCCGCCACTCTGAATGAAATTTCCGAACCAAAATACAGCTTCCACCTCCGCCAGTTATTATCAAAGGTGAACCCAAATATGAAATCAATGAAATTCTGGATTCCAAGATAGACAATCGCTGACATTACAAGATACAATACTTGGTATGCTGGATGGGCTATCAAGGTACCGATGAAGAAACTTCATGGATTCCTGCTATGGAATTAGGCAACGCTTTGGAAATCGTTGAAGACTTTCATAACAAATATCTCAATAAACCCGGTCCGATTCCACCTTAACCTTTTTCTGATTTTTTTCCTATTTTCCATGTTCATTCTCCAAATTACATTTCCATTGGTTCCAAGAAATCCCACTTCACTTTTCCACTCAATCCCCATTCAATTTTCTGATTCCATTTCCCATATTTCATCCCTTTCCATTTCCTCCATCCTCACTTCCATCCTTTTCCATTTCCTCCATCATCACTTCCAATTCCTGCTCCTGGTGCTGAACCATTCTTTGCACCCATCCAGTCAGAATCTGCGTCTCCTCAGAATGTACCCACATGGAACTTGTGTGATGATTGACGGACTTCTGCAACTCTCGGATTTCCTTCAAAAGCAATTCCGCTGTTCCTCCCTCACCCACATCCACACCTTTTGCAACTTCTTCTGCAAATCCTGACACTCCCAGTCGATGGCATGTCGATCCATCCTTTGCACACTCATCACATGTCCTGTTCATTCCTTCTGCTATTGGCGAACAAAACATGTCCTGAACCTGACATCCTGCGCAACAATACTGCTCATGCCCGATCTGATTTATGGCAGATTCTTGCACCCTCCGACAAATAATGATTCTATCCACCACATCGCTTTTCCTTTCCTCAGATTTTCCCTTTTGATTTCTTTTCAGCCTTTCTCTCATCCTTTTTGGCCCTTTTCTGCTCTGACTTTCTCCGCTCCAATTTCTTTACCACTTCTTTTTGCAACTCCGAAATCTCGTGAATCTGCGCCTCCAGATCGTTTTCTGACCCCGAATCATCTTTGGAAATAAGATCTTCAAGCGAGATAATCAGCAGCATCGACATTGAGCTTAGAGGGGAGTAGGGATAAGAAGATCAGAAGTCTGATCAGTCGAACCCCATCCATCACTCTTATATATCACATTAGGGGTCTCACTTAATCATCAAACCAAACTTCCCACACTGATCTTAGGCCTCGAGGGCTCGGCCTTAAAGAGGAGATACTGTTAGAACCCAGATTCATTCCCAGCTTTTCCGCTTTTCTCCGATATATTCTGATTTGTATTTCCAATTTACTCCACCCATTCTACTTATCCCCATTCCATCTATATTTAGTCATTTCTTATCAAGATCTACATCTTCAGTCTTATGTCCATATTTACTTTTACCCCAATCCCATATTCACTCCGTTTTGGATTTCTGCATTTTGTATCTTTCCAACTCAGACCATATCAATTCGTTATATACGACTCCTCCATGTACTTCGTTCATCAGTTCGAATATTGACCTACCTTGACTCAATATCTTCTCACTTCCGTCTCTAAGTCTTATCTGACTTTCCATTCTCCGACTCCTCCAACCTTCTCCGACTTCTCCGATATCCTGACCTTCCAAAATACCAGGACACGAAGGATACAAGAGGGTGCAACCTATAAGTTGAAGCCGACATCCATACATTCCAATCCCAACTCCAAATCCCGAACTCCGACATTCCAATAATTCCAACATCCGACAAGAAGAAATCTACTTCATAACATGGATGTACACAACTATAGCATAGACATAGCCTATGCATGTACAGTATTTCGTATATACTAATGATATATATCTATTAAGGGAATTATAATTCCCTCACAGACTCCTAATAGACTCAGAGACCTGGTTACTGGCAATAACATCTCATTTCACATCCAGGAATTACCTACTCTGCTTTTTTTTGTGTTCTCTTCAACTCACACAAAGGTATGACTGCAAATGAAGATGAGGTTCTTACCATACCCCACTGTGCAGAGGATGCTGTTGAATCCCTGCATCATCTTCTGAAGTAAAGTGGTCTGCCAGAGATAGAATTCATAATCTAGTTCAGTGAATTGTGAACCATCTAGGGCATCTCACGAGTATATACCTGTACTCGCGAGTATCATATCTGTGGGTATTTTGGTCACCAAAAGCCATATCTGTACTCTCCATTTTTCACAGGTATCACAGATATCTGCAGGTATTTGCTGATTTTTCACAGGTATACCTGTACTTGTGAGTATTTACATGTAAATGTTTGACTAAATCTCATATCTGTACTCTCCATTTTTTTTAAGAGTACAGGTATATCTGTGGGTATGGTGGTACTCATGAGATGCCCTAGAACCATCTGTGCAACTTTTGAAGCTTTAATATGAATTGAACAAATACTGCAAAGCTTAGAGTGCACCATTAACATTTTCCGTCTCCTTTGGAGTCTTTGGTGTTTCCATGAGGGGTTGAGAGAAAGATAAAGGCATTGCAGACAATCTAGCTGAAAATCGGCTTATAATGGGTCATGTTAGTTAATAAACTAACATGCTCCTTAGAAGCTGTTATTTAGCTTGTTCTCTTTCTACAGTGCTTAGAGCCTTGGAGCCTTGGAATCTTAGACCCTCAGTACTGAAGCTTTGAACTTCAATTCAAAGTTTGATGAAATTGGGACTGGGGGAACAAGCAGAAGTTCTCCTAGATGGAGAACAGTTGTTGTTAGGGCTTTATAATGAAAACTGATTGCATATACCTGGGCCTATGGTTGAAAGGAAATTTCAACATAATGCACTGCTTATTGGCGGAATAATTACAAAAACACATGACTGGCAATCAACGCCTGTAGATAGAAACTTAGGAACAATTACCCATAAAATATCTCCAACATCGACCACTCAGCGATGGATCGTGAGATGAATACCAGGCCTCAATCTGTAAGAATGTCAGTGTATTTACTCGGGCAGTCGATTGTATGCCTACCTCAAAAGTGGCCTTACAAATAGTGGAGTAGCTAGGATCGGCGGGATCTCCTTGTTGGCGTATTTGTTTTGCATATGCAGCGAATATAGACGAGACATTGGAAATATTCGTCAAATTAACAATTACCTGCAAGGCGTTAATATTAGTTGGTAGGTGAAATCGCCATAGTTCGTACGCTCCCACCTTGAGAGCCTCCTTCTTGGAAGGCTTGATGTTGCGATGAAACACATCTTTGTTCATGAAACAAAGTTGAAGGGTTGCCATAGCCATCACTGTCGGGATCGCCACAAATTCGAACACGCTTGGGTTCCGAAGCAGAGACATGTAATCCAACACATCCTTGACGTGACTGAGTGCCTCAACAGCCATCTCGCTCAGAACGTAGAGCGCTTCTGTCTCGTTTTCTGGGTCACATAACTCCCTTGGCTCATTGAACCCGTGACTGGTCCAGACGTTCCGCGGCCAAAAGCACCGTGAGTCATCTATATCTTCGCGGAAATCGCGTAAGATGTTAATTTTTTGCAGGAACAGCCCCCAAGAGTTCGAGAGAGTCATTTGGTCACTCAACCAGTGTGCCTCGATCCCATTAATAGAGAAGAGTTTGCTTAACCCCTGACCAACGATGCCCGCAACGTGGTGACAGTAGACGTCGAGATCATCGATCGTGTCGACAGTCGTCACGGAAACGGCAGATTTTAAACAAAATTCTGCCATACCGGTCTCCATTACGCGACATATTTCTGAGATAACTTGGCGATAACTTGATACATGCCTAAGCACGAGATGGATGTGACAAGCATTTAAAATGACTCACGCTGGCTGAAGCAAGTTGAGCTCCTCAACGACGACTTCAAATTCCAGTAACAACTGTCGATCCTTCTCGTTGGGGCCGCTTCCATCAAAGTTCCAACCGTCTTGCGTGATTTTTTCGTGGAAAGAACGCAGCAGTGACTGTTTTAGGTCCGATGGCAGGCTCATATCATCTTCGACGGTATCAAGGGCCCGGAGTACCAAATAAAATATGCAAATCTTCAGAATGGTTAGACAAACAGACTATCGGAACATGTCGATCAACTCACAACTTTCCCCATGTCACCTTCGAGCTGCTTGGTTACCGCGGAAAATGTGGTGCTGGTCATGTCAAGGAATTCCCAGCATCGACGCATACTAGCCTTCGTCCATCCTGAAGTACCGGAGCTACTCGCAGCAGTAATATCACGCCTCGTTTTCTTCCAGCGATAGAGTTTAAAAAGAGTTGGAATATTGGAAGGCTGGAGAATAAGGGAGAGAATGTGAGTGGCATCCATTACAGAGAACACTGGGGGAACAAACATCTTATATCATCGTATTCGTAAGGGCTTGCTCGTTTGAGACAATACTGTCCCTCCCTCAAGGAAATATCTGCATCATCATTGGCAGCCTGCAAGTAAATTGTGTTCCCTATCCATGCAAAATTTCGAATTGTACCAATAGACAAGCCTGAGACTCGGAGGGGATGTTAATTGAGGGAGATATGGTTTGTTGACCGCTCATAGCAGCCCTTGAAGGCTAAATGACGACTTTCCATACTCCATCCCATGATTGTTAGAATTGGCAATACTTTTATTGCTGAATTGGCCGATATCTGTCATTTATTGCATCTCGAAAGTCAAGTGCGCGACGAGCGGCATTCTCCACCCCAAGTAACTGACGAGGGTCCAGTGCACTGTCAGCGCCATTCAGGGGTCTATTCTCAGTGATCTATTGAATAGAAGTATGCTACCATTAACTCACCCACCTCATCCACGCTGGTTCAAGTTGAAAGATCATGTCAACATAGAATTCAAGCCACCTGAAACCTGTGCTTACTAAAACCCTGTGAGCTTATTTAGTTAGTTAAGATTGAGTTATGTAACATAGCAAGAGAGTTTCTCAAATTGCGAAAGTTAATTGAGACGTGATCAGTGATGCATATTAATGATTGATGGGCTACTAGTAAGTGGCACTGATTTGTAGGATCTGGGCGATCTCTTTATACAGACGGATAGTCGTCCTGGAATATGTTGTGGAAAATGCTCAAGCAATAGAATGAAGCTGACTTTCTCATGCATAGCGTTCGGACCTTTGGCTGATGCATCATGATATCTATGCACATTGCACAACGAAATATGTCACACCGTGACCATTTGTGACGGCTCGGGTAAGGGAGGGCGACTTATCTTTTTCCTTTGTAACAGCTACAAAGTAGTTCTCCAGCCGTACTAATTGCGAAACGACACAGTTGGGCATGGAAATTTCAACTGCAGTAGGTTGGCTCTCTATATTGCAAACATGCGGGGTAAGATTTTCGCGTTTCAAGTTCTTACCTCATTGAAGTCGTTCAAGTTTGCAATTGTTTTGGAATCGTCCTTCTCCAGTAGTCTTGGGTTTCTTTTTTTAGCTTTTCGTGAGGTTTGCATGACTCTAGTTCGGAACATCGGTAGCCTCAGAGTTTTTTTGTTGGCCGTATGGTTTATTTAGAGTAGTATACAAGTTCTAAAATACGCACTGAGAGCTTAAATAGTTTTGGTGTGAGTTATGAATGTACCCCACTACCAGGCCTGGCACTAGCTCTATAGCCCATCCGAGTCTAATATCGCTTAATGTGGTAATGACATACATTGCGCAACGCGGTTTCCTGCATCCCAACGTCTCCAGAACCAACTGAGGTTATGAGGATTGTGCAGATTCATGCACGAAGAGAAATTCAACTGCAAGTCTACGAAAGATATTCTAGACGTGGTGTTTCAACCTCCGTCGGCTACTACAGTAACACTCGTCGTTACCACCACTTAATTTCATACCATGTCGGCAAGGAAATTATTATGACAGCGCTTTTCATCTACCCCCGAATAAGTGCGTTTTATTGGGCGGGGGATTGACACTCACAGCTTGGAAACAAACTACAACTGTTGTGATGAGGTTGAAAAGACAAGTAGCGTCGCTCCCAACCGCATTCTCAGACCCATTAAGTTGGCGAATTCGCAGGATGATGCCATGCATAGCCACCACAAAGAAATGATACATTAAGCTGACTGGATTGGATGTAAGCCTGCCGAATGTTCGAGAATGAGATAAACCGGCAATATGGGGAACAAATGAAACGTCCCACCCAGAGAGTAGCGATACTGTTCCTTTTGTGGCTCCTTCTCCGCGTTTAAAATACGAAAAGCAGCCTGTGCGCAAAATCACGGATTCATAACCTGCTCGAGAAATATCGGTCAGGCAGGGGCACCGGCATCACGTTTATCAGTTAGAATTGACCTTGATTCTGAAAAAGATGGTATAACGCGACGCTCAGAATATTGAGGGTGCTCGCCAACGGTTTTCTTTCCCAATACCAGCCTACGAGGCTCGGCGCTACTCGCGACCAGTCAGATAAATCTGGGATACCCACAAGGCGTCTTGATAGTATATCTATGTCAACGAAGCCAATCGTCATCCCGGCTAGAATGTGGTCCCAAGAGGTTAGCTGATTTATATGTATTGAGGGGCCGTTACATGCCTCCAGTCAACGGATGCCGCATATTCCATGCATCTCCTAATAAAACAACACCTTCCATTGATTTAGAGGTGCCCTGTACGGAAGCAGGTAGCACTGAATTGGGCATGACCTTGACACGTTCTTGCTGAATAGCATCGAGGACAGAGAGCTGAAGTTCTGCAGGGAGAATCGGTACCACGTGAGATAATACATACCCCTGAATTCACGTTAGTAATGTTGCCTACTTCCACGTCAAAGAAAAAAAAAGAAAGACCTTGACATCTCGGGGTAAGCTAGCACCCGGAAAATCAATAAGCATCCTCGTGGAACGATCTCCGATCTGGTACATCAGAACAGGGCCTCCTCCTGGAATAAAGACCACAGTGCCGTGATTGGGCATGGGGAGGACAGCGTCACGAAGAACAATGCCGGCAAAATGACCCATAGTTACGGTATTTCGTGAATGTTGACCCATGACGTGACGAAACCGAGAGAAACATCCATCGGCAATGACCGTCAATCCCCCATAAAGAGAGGTTACGGAGTCCGATCCTATGAGACGAGTTTTGACCCCGAGGATTCGAGCAGTCAGTGGACATTCCACCAACGATTCAACGGAAGCCTCTAATATACGAACTCCGGGAGAATGGGCTGCCTTCCTCCGTAAGGCCATTACAAATTTGCCATGCTCGAATGTCCTTCCTTGCGCAAGCTTGAAATATGGAACGGCTGCTTGGTCTGTCGACTGAACCACACAGTAGCCGCGCATAGGAAAAGAGTCAATTTCTGACAGAACTGAAGAGAGGTTGAGGTTCTCGAGGGCAGCTATGCCACGTGGCTGAAGGAGTTCTCCGACGATGCGTGAGGGGCAAGATAATGAGCGTTCAAGCAGAAGGATGTTTAGAGGCTTGAGTTCAGAAGGCCTGCGTGATACCAAGGCATGGGCAAACGCCTAGCCCACGATACCAGCACCAACGATAATCACATCGTAGGAAGTGGATTCGGTCATCGCGTAGTTTATAGGGGGAATAGACGTTTGGATTTGGAGGTTGACAGAGAATGGTAGATACGGCGTGTGATGGAGCCCCAGGGAATCATAAAAGGAGGTTTCGGGGGAGCATAGGTAGATCCATGCTCTAGCTAAGGAATTCAATATGTTAGTACCAGTAATACGTCGTTGATGTTCAATTGATGCATGAATTAATGTGCTGTGATGAATGATGATTTGACCAGAGAGGGTGGAGAGAGGGACGCACCCAGTTGGATCATGTCCGGGCTTAGTGGGCTTGTGTGGCAGTCCCTGAAAGTCCCTGCGTGATGAGCCACTTCTGAACCATCTCCTTATCTTCATCAACGCCGTAACGCTCACCGAAGACATCATTCATTGAACATCACCCAACATATGTTCCCGCTAGTGCCGTTGTACCGTCAGAGTATACTATTGTGCGCCAGTAAGAGTGTGACTCACTAGCGTCCCTGAATTCAGTCCCTGGCCACTGTACAGTGCGCTTCGCAGCGCTGTTCGATGGAATATGCTCGGCTATTACTTACGTAAGCAATTTGCTCTGGGGATTTTTTACACTTAGAGTGCTTATCATATATATTAAAGTAGCGTAGTGGGTCCGTGGGCGCTTTTAGGCGCTGAGGGATTGGTCATCATTTGTCAGGCTTGGTCAGCCGGGAGTTTGAAAAGCTGCTCATCAGCCCCAGAGCTGCCCCAATACAATCAGGAAAAAGTCTGGGAGGGCCCCTGGAGCTTGCCTGAGCCTCACCCTGGGAAATAAATGATGGTTATAAAGCAGTGTCTTCACAGGCAAGTTTAGGGTTAGGGTTTTGTATCCTCCCCTGCCTTCAGTGTCAAAAACCCAGTTCTCATTTGAAAATTATGATAATCTGTGTCTGGATCAGAGAATCAATATCAAAATCAGATTGTGAATCAAACAATCTAACTCTAAACCACTTGAACAACTCTGGATCATCTTTAAACTGGACAAAGTATTCAACTTTGCACTGGAAATTATACTCTGAACTGGCCAGTCTAATTTTAAATCAGGCAATCCAACTTTGACTGGAAGACCCAACTCCAACTCAGCCAATCTTATTCCAAACTAGAGCATCTGACTATGACTACTGTAAACATGATGATCTCATTCCAAAGTAAAAATCTAACCCCAAATTAGACAATCCAACTCTAAACTGGCCAATCCAAGCCAGCTCAGAATCAGACAAAGTGACTCAAACCAGCAAATTCCATCCCAAAGCGGACAATCTGGCCCTGGACCAGCCAATCTGATTTCTAATTAGAGGATCCAACTTCAATCCAACTCTGATCCATCCAATCTGATCCTGGATTTGCCAAGTCTGAATTGGGAATTTGAGTCTGATTTGAACAAACTGAATCTGAACTATCCATGTCTGAATCAACCAATTCAAAATCTCAAAATGAACTGTGTCCAAAACCAGGGATACAAATAACATCATATATATTAAAGTAGCATAGTGGGTCCGTGGGCGCTTTTAGATGCTGAGGGATTGGTCAGTACTGGTCAGCTCGGAGTTTGAAGGGCCACTCTGGGAGCCCCACAGCAGCCCCAGTATAATTCGGAAAAATACAGGGAAAATCAAGTGAGCCACTGGGACCTCCCTGGAGCTTGCCTGATCCTCACCCTGGAAAATACCCAAGCTAGCAGTGCTGTTTCAGGCAGGTTTAGGGTTAGGGTTTTGGGTCCTGAGCAGCCTTGAGGGTTTTCCCATTGAGAATCCAATTATTATCTGTGTATCAGAGAGTCCAGATCCTACTGTGAATCAAACTATCCAGCTCTCAATCTCACTCCAGCTTGGAAAACCCAAATTTTGGAATCAGACATTGCAACTGAACAGACATTTCTACTCTGAACCAGCAAGTCTGATTCCAACCTTGAACTGGCCAATCCAAGCCTGAATTGGAAGATCCAGCTCCAAATCAGACTTTAAATTGGCCAATTCCATTTCAAAGTCTGACTCTGAACCTGCCAACCTGATTTGGATTAGACAATCTGATTCAATCTGAAATGAACTGGACAGATTATCAAAGTCTGAATTGAGGAATCTGAGCCTGATTCAGACAAACCAAATTGTAAATTTCCATGTCTGAATCAAGCAATTGAAATCTGGGGAGTAGAAGTCTGGGAATCAGTCAGACAATGGTACAGCTACTGAAAAAAACAAAGACTACTTATTCGTGCATTTCCATATCATGGAATTAATATAAAAGCTTCATTTGAGAGGCCAGAGGAAAAGTCCCAGTATATCATATCACCTGTTGGACCTCAACCCACTGACTATCACATGGAGATGATGTGAGATCACAAAGCAGCCTGAGATCCAACTCTGATCAATATGATATGACCATGAACCACCCACTCTGACTCTGAACTGGCAGATCCAATGCTCATTTGACCCTGAACCAGCCAATCCGACATGAACTGGACAACCTGAATTATTCTGATTCAAGCAAACTCCAGGTGGATAATCTGACTCCGAATTAGACTATGCAGGTCCAAATCAGGCAATATTAGAGTCTGATTTGAACAATCTAAATCTGAATTGAAAAAATCATGTCTGATTCAAAAATTACAAACAGAAAAATCTGTGTACAAAATCAGGGATGCAAATTATTGGACATATTGCTGACTTTTTGATAGAACAATGCAAAAAAACTGCTGAGTGTTAGCAGGCCATGTGACATGTAGCATTCACTATGTAATAAAAATACAAGCATTGGCAAATATAGAAATCCACTGAAGTCATAATGGAGTGCCATGTGTAGCACTGGTCACTCAACCTCAATGAAGGTGCTCTGACAACAAATATCACAGCAGTTTGCATTAATCAAGGTGCCAACTCAAACCTGGTCCCTGAGCAAATTTTGTAAAGATTGGTAGCTATGGCATTGAGTTTTATCAGATGATAAAAAAATGTATAGCATATAATTATGGCATAATTAGTGACAAAAATACTATCTAAGAAAGAAAATAATTGGAACCATTTTTCATTTCATCTGCCTCTCTCACTCTGAGTCTGGTGGAGAACTGAAAAATATAAGCCCCAAAGCTTTGTATTTTTAGTTGGTATTATAGCTACTATTTATGTACTATACATCTTTTGAGTATCTGATAAACTCATTGCCATAGCTAATAATCTTTCCAAAATGGCCTGGGTTCAAATTTTCAGCTGGTGCCTTAAATTATGCAAACTGCTGTAAGGATGTTCTGGCCCATCCAACGAAGTAAGTATTTGTATTGCTAACTTTGATAAGTAGCACATTGACTATGGACAACTTAACAAAATGGCTGTTTGGAATAATGTAATTTAAAATGTGTAGCCATGTAGAAATATTGTTTATTTTAGATATATTCAGAATCAGCAAATGCCTAATGGGGTGCCCATGCGTAGCACGGGTTACTCACCTAGTCTATCTATATCTACATGGTAAACGTCAATGGTGGGTCCATGGGTGTACACTGACTCATGCTGAGTAAGATGCTTGGTAATGCTTGGTAATCCCTGTGATGGGACAACACTTCGCACCCTTCGAGATGCCTCGAGGCTGCCACCGCATTCTTTCCCTCTTGCCCCCACCTGTCAAATCTCACCATTAGCATTCCTGACCCTCACACAAAACACATAAAATACATATATATTCTTTATCCACAGGGTCAAAAACAGGTGAGTGGTGTTTAAAACATGTTTTTGGGAGCTTTTAATTTCGCTTTTTGGCCTTTTTTTTAGGAAGATAATTGAAACCACATCACTGGGTTTCATTCAGGAGTCTATCACACATCTTTAGGTGAGTTTTATGGTCAACATTGCCTGGATTCTGGTACTGAAACTCTGTTATTTTTTCTTTTTTGGTGCATTAATTTTCGCTTTTCTTCCTTTTTTAATAGATAATTGAAGCCATATCACTGAGTTTCATTCAGAACTCCATTATACATCTTCAGGTGTGTATTCTGTTTCAAATGGCCTGGATCCTGGTACTGAAACTCTGTTATTTTTGTTTTTTTAGGTGCATTAATTTTCGCTTTTTTTGCCCCTTTATTTAATTTAATTTATTAGTTTGATTGATTGATTAAATCATTCAGAACTTTTTCTGATATCTCTTGAGGTTTTTTTTTTGTCAGTTCATTCTTCTATGGATACTGATATTGAAACCCTTCCCTATTCATCCAGCTCCCAGCCAATATGTAGGTTACTTTGACATTTTATTTGACATTTGTGTTAGATGCTCTGCTTTTTTCAAGGGCTCCATCTACTCCAGAACGTGATCGTCAGGAGGAGCGTGAACAAGAGCGTGAGTTGCGCCAGATGACATCTACTACCAATCGTCGAGAACATGCTGCAGCTGCAACTGCCTCTCGAATGCAGCAGCAACCTCCCCCTCCTCCTCAGCCTTTCCCTTTCCTTGCTCCACAACAACAGCCTCAGATACATTACAATGATCCATTTGTGCAGCCTCCAATTGCTGGACCCTCTCATAAC
>MU134773.1:6309-21584 GCA_015039355.1 Ramaria rubella
GGGAAAAAGACCAGAGAGTGCAAGCGGTGCAAGTGAGTGGCTTTCACAGTACAGAAGGTAGTCTGGTGTCCTGAGATGTGCCAATGGCACAGATTGTTGATGAAGTGACAACCCTGCAATGGCACATTGAAGCCAATCACAAGGTATGGTGGCAGCAGCCATCACACATTCAAGATCCTAATTGTTCATGTAGGGTGCTTATGAAAAATGGGTGCGAGAGACTCCTGGCACCAAGAAAAAACTCCCAAAGCACCTTAAACAACTGAGAATGGAAGCCACGAGGGTGACAAATGACCTACCACAGAGTGCATTAACCGACCACTTTGGTCCTGCACCACCGGCGGAAATCATCATTCCGTATTCTGATGAACAGCTTAAGCAAGCAGCAATGGAGTGGTTGATTGCAACAGACCAGGTGAGTAGAGAGCGAAGGTTGGTTCTGGGGGGATTCCATGGTATTTCCATTAGCCGATACAAGCCTTGGAGCATCCCAAATTCGTTGAGATGATTGAGGTGGCTGCACGGGCAAAAAACAGTGTCAAAGTGCCCACCGGTAAGGCCACCAGGAAGGGTATTATGTTGCTGTTTCGCCAGCATTTGCATGACGTGAAGTCATGTATCAACGTGAGTGAGGTTGGGTAGTTGCGAGTCTTTGTTGATGCATTGGGATCCTCTCAGAGCACTGCGGTCAAAGGATCTGTGTCTACCACTTGTGATGCCTGGCAAGCCAGCAATGTGGATGGATATTTTGCCATAACTGCGCATTGGATCGAAGAATCTGGGTCTGTCTGGTCACTCCAAGGTGCTCTGATCGGTTTTACCAGGCTTAACCATGTGCACTCCAGGAAACGCCTGGGACAAGCCATGTTCAAACTCCTTGATTGTGTTGGAATTGCAGGCCATGTACTTTTTTTCATGGTTTTTGTTCTTTGGGGACGCCTTGATGCTTGAACTTTAGCTCAGCTGGGTAACCTGTGATAACGCAGAAAACAACTCAACTATGATGCAAGAATTTGGTGCACGCATTTGCCAGCAGACCGGGCAACTATTTGAGGTGCAAGATAGGCGAATTAGGTGCACGGTGACCCCAGAGCTGCAGTGTCCTTTGTAGGTCTGACACATTAGCATACCGACAGGTGTCTAGCTCATGTGATCAACCTTGCCACCCAAGCTCTCATCTGCAGGTACTCAAGTGTGCAATTTTATGACCCCCATGAGCTGGACCGAGTGCTCAATGACGCAATGTCCCAATTCACTCGTGATGAGCTGGCGATCGTCAGGGAAATTGCTGTCAAAGTGAGTATGTGCTGGCGTTACATTTGTGGTCGACCTGACATGGCTGGCCATCTAGGAGCGCTCCAGTAGCAAGTGCAAGGAGCTGTTCTGCAAATTATAAGCAGAGCGGGGGAACTCTCAACCGCGCACTTTGCTGCTTGACATGCCGGTTCGTTGGTCTTCAACCTACTTCATGGCTACCAGAGCTTATGAGCTCCGAATGGTACGTTTTCACACTTGCTGCATGTGAACAGTGTCACTCACATTGAACGAAAGCACGTTGACCGCTTCGTGTTTGAGATTGCCCAGGGTGGGGTGAAAAGAAACTGTCCCAGAAAGCAAAGTTGAAGAAGCTGGAGCTATCAGAAGAAGAATGGGCAGATCTTCATAAGTTCCTTCAAATGCTTGCAGTAAGAACTTCACATTTCACTCGCACATGCATCTTCCTGACGTTTTCACAGTGCGTGGACAAGGCCCAACAGGCGTTTTCTGTGGAGACATACCCAAGCCTCCACCTTGGTATCCTGGCCTTGGAGGCCTTACATGCTGCCTGGAAAAGGCGTCGTACAATGGGTGCTGCCAAACTCACCACAGCCGTTGATGCAGGCATCACAAAGCTCGTCCAGTACTATGAAAAGACTGCGGAGTCCGATGCGTATATCATGGCGATGTGTACGTCTTAGTATCCCCCACCCACCATTCTCTCTCAAAGCACTGACAGTGTGAAACCCCATGGAAAAGCTCCCACACTTTTGCAAGTATTGGGGTGAACTCCTTGCCGCTCAAGCCATCAAACGTGCTGAGGATATTGTAAGCTATCTCTCCCCTTCTGAGTGTCTCCCTGGCTCTTACACCTCACGTGCGTTCTTTCCGGTTCAAAGCATGCTATGATTTTGAGTGTTTGTCCCATGGTGCAACCCCCCCTGGCAAAGAGAAGACGAAATGGTCCAAAATCACGTCATTATTAATGGAACTTGACAGCAGCAATGCGGAGCACACTCCAACACATGCCACTGGTCGCGAGAGTCTCCCTGAATGGAAGCATCAATTTTATCTGTACATTGATGCCGTGGATGAAGTTCCTGAGGGCACGAGCATTGTGGAATGGTGGGGGGTACACATCTAAGAGCCCCTTGCCATGTTTTCTCTATAACTAATTTAACATTATCTCGGTCACAGCTAATGGTACATCGCTATCCTACATGGGCATCCTTGGCTCGTGACTACCTCGCGATCATGGCCTCTTCTGTGTCAAGTGAACAGGCTTTCTCTGCTGGTGGTATCACACTCAGTATGCGATGAAACCGTCTCAAAGGCAACATAATGGAGGCCTTGCAGGTCGTCAAGTGTGCCATTCGCACAGAGCTGCTCATTCGTGTGCCCATGCTGTCCTCTGCTGTGGAACAAGAGCACATTCAGGTTAGTGAGGACGAAGATAACTCACTGGAACACACTGGGAAAGATATTGCCAGAGGAGAGGAAGAGTTCTTAGAGGTGGAACTGGATAGTAATGCTGAGGAAGAAGAGGAAGATTTAGGTGAATAGATGTACCTAGAGGGTCAGTTGGGGTCAGAAGGTTGTTCATAACTTTATCCAAATGTGCATTTAATTTATGATGTATTATAACCAACACACATAAAAGCTATGTTTCTGAATATAGATGGATATTCCAAATTAAGTAGAACCTTTAGAAGTTCTATGTTTATGTTGTATTTAAATATCTGTTATGTACATTCAGGATTTTTTGGATGAGTGTACATAAGAGATACATATCATCTCAGTTCAGATATGTTAGAATATAGAAGCCATACCACAATGTTCTACAAGTATAAATCAACAATGATGATATTGAGTGCAACTAGACATGATGTGTACTATAGTATGTGAGATGTACAATAAAAGTTATAACTACATTGAGATAGGCCCATTGAATAAAATGTGTATCATTAGCAAAAGAAAGATATTGTATAAAAATTTTAAAACCTTTAAATTGTACATATGTATCAATAGTTAGTGTAAACATTAAAATAGATGTAAAGCTATTAATTCTGATGTGTAATTGAGATAATGTACATTTAGTCTGCTTGTTTGCAACCTCAATACATGTGAATGACCCTCTACTAGGGACTTTTTAAAAGTGGGCTAATATGTGGAGCTTGAGTAAAATTAGGGTACTGACTCCTTAGGATGCGCAATTTGTAGCCTATAATAAAAATAAATAGGGTTGTCCAAAAATACTACCTGTCCATTTTTGAACTGTTGGAATTTGCCTGTTTGCTTAGGGGGGGTCACTATGACCTCCCTTCATTTCCCATGCCATTCATGGACCTTTTCTTTCCACACCATATTTCCTCCTTGTGTTTTCTCATGTAATAAATGGACCTTTTCTAATCTTATGATAATATCCCCCACAATGCAGTTTAGGTCTTAATTTAACATAATATGGTATACTCTACTAGGAGATATTATGTAGTATACAATATAATTGGGAGTGTAGATTTGAGCTAAAATAATGTCTTTATTAGAGTGGTTTGTTGTGGGGGATATTATCATAAGATTAGAAAAGGTCCATTTATTACATGAGAAAACACAAGGAGGAAATATGGTGTGGAAAGAAAAGGTCCATGAATGGCATGGGAAATGAAGGGAGGTCATAGTGACCCCCCCTAAGCAAACAGGCAAATTCCAACAGTTCAAAAATAGACAGGTAGTATTTTTGGACAACCCTATTTATTTTTATTATAGGCTACAAATTGCACATCCTAAGGAGTCAGTACCCTAATTTTACTCAAGCTCCACATATTAGCCCACTTTTAAAAAGTCCCTAGTAGAGGGTCATTCACATGTATTGAGATTGCAAACAAGCAGACTAAATGTACATAATCTCAATCACACCCTTGATTTATTGCATCACTCTAGGAACAAGTATATGTCTTCCAACATAACAAGATCAAGAGGAGAATTAGACTACTTAGATATGCAACATGAACTTTAATTTGAACTTGTGATTGACTTACCCTCTGACTGGGAAGAATAAATTCTTTCCCCACTTTTGTTGAAACATAGTGTACATATCCTTCTTCAAAACCCATGAATTCTGCTATATAGACTGGCTCACCTATGTTGTAAGAAACTTAATATTGTTCACATGAACAGACTGAGCCAATATGTTATTGGTGTCTGTGACTGGTGTGGTTACAAGTAAAAAAGTATTGCTTATCTAATCTACTTGTGGACAACTGTATAGTTGTCCACTATCTACAGGCACCCCTTGTGGGTGGCTTATATAATACAACCCCATAAGTCACTCTGGTGACTTATATGTCCTAACTAGTAGCATATATGCTACTGTAAGAATCTACATTCTTACACCCTCCCCACAGACCAAACCTCAGGCAGGTTTGGGAAACGTTATGCTGATGGTGGATCAGCATATATAGGTGCGAGTGCAGTCGATGATGACTGTGCAGCTACTTTGACGGTATTGTCATAGTAAAGGGAGTCGGCTGGGTTGACCTCCATGGTAGTGTCATCCACTGTAGTAGCGGATGCAGGGTGAGTGGCAGACAGGGCGGATGGTTCCATCGTCGGCACGTACGTACGTGCCTTTGAGTGGGGAGGCCCTCCACTGCATCTGTCCAATGATGAGTCATCGTCTGAAGTCGACAGTGCTCCCCAGAAGCCTGGGGGGCAAGGGGACATGGGTATATGAAGGCCAGTGAATGTCCAGCCTTGACGAGCATCAAGGACCCTCTGCGTGGTCTCATTGTAGCAGACCTTGCTCTGCTTACGGAGAAAGTAGGGCTCAATATTGACGAGAGCCCTACCGGGATCTACACCCGCATAGTTTCCTAGCCATTGGGCTAGTTCCTCGAGAGTTGTACTCTCGTGGGGGTGCTTCCACTCAAACGCCTTATCGACGCTGGTGGATAGCAGCACCGATAGATCTTGCTGCCAGATTGAGCTGGCAAGATTGGCCCACTGGCCATGGACTGTGAACAGCTCCATTAGCTTTTGAAGAAAGACCAGGCTGACTTTCTTTGGCTTAATTAGTTTAAGCCATACCCATACATCAACATCCTCTAATCAGAGAGTGTTGTTGCCATTCCCGCAAATGGTGGGTGATACTCCCTCTGGGGAGTACTTGATCGTGTGCAACGCATCCCTAAGATTGGGAGGTGTATCATGCGTGATCTCGAACACTGGTGTTGGAGTAGCGAGTCACTGTTCGCGATCAACAAGCTTAATGATAGTGTGCTGCGTGACAGGGCAAATGTCGTGCGCACAAGCGTGAGCTGCTCAACGAATTTTGGGTTGTTGAGCTGGCATTTGTCAAACCACTCAGTGGGTCGACAACTGGTGTGCACTGCAGTGGGGTGTGGTGCCTTGCCCAAAGGGTGAGGTAAAAATCCCATCTGCATTGCAGGCGGGTCGCCTATGGTGGGGGTGATGCGAGCATGCAGCAATGCTGGGTAAGGTGCCGCCAGCGTTCGCTGTTTGGATGCGGTCTTGCAACCGGATTGAGTGCGTCCTCCCAGTGAGGCTCCAGTAGTGGTTGTAGACGGACTCACTGAGTCCGTCATCGAATCTGGTAATGAGGTCAGATCGATAATAGTCAGTGCTGATTGCACCGACCTCCTGGCGGATATTTTATCTACCATTTCGCGATTAATTCACCTCTCTTTATCAAGGGTGGCGTGAAGCGTGTCGAGCTCTGAGTTGAGCTCATGTATATCCTCCTTATAGGAGGCTACTGCGTCCTTAACAAAAGGACGCGCCATCTCGGCAAGCAAAGGTGACCAGGCCACTTTTAATGCGTGTTCAATGTCGCGCATTCGGGGGTCGATGAGCCGCAGTTTTGCGGCTTGCAGCAAATGCTGTGCATACACGTTGCACTCCAGACAGGAGTCACAGTGGACGATGGCAATGGCGTCCTTGACGCCATGCACAGTCCAGCGTTGCTCCTTTTGGAGCATCATGAATTGCTCAGAGGGACTAGGGAGTGCCTCTGCTGAGTGGTGTGTTTGGGATGCTTCGGCATCCATGGATAACGCATGTTTGACACTCGCACTGGTGCGAGTGTGGTAGTGGGTGGCAAGAAGACCTTGAAGCGGCAATAAAATCATTGCTTAAAATCAGAGTGAGCGCGCCCGATGCATCATGTGACTACGTTCACATCACGTCATCACGTCGCGCGAATCATCAACATGAATCATGTTCATGTCAAGTCCTTTTTATTAAGGACTCATTCGTCATCTTTCTCATGCCTTATGAGGCATGACTAGGAAGCTCTAGCGGCTTCCTAACTCCCCTTAGTTCTAGATAGGCATCTAGTGCTTCTAGCTCTCTGCATGCAGAGAGTGGTTCCCAGGTGACATCTCCCAATGTCCATCTTACTTGTAACTCCAGCTTGGAGTTACGAGCCCAGCGATGAGCCAGAATCTCATCTACGAACCATTCTGGTTTGTCTTCTTTCCCAAAGTTGTACATGTAATTTACATCACAACGAGGAAATCATTTGTCGTCATTGGGTATATGCGGTCTAATTAGACTCACATGAAACTTTGGTAGTATCCTCCAAGCTGTGAGCTCTGGGGGTAACTCAAGTTTCACCGTAGAACTGGAATTGTCCACTTCTATAACTGAGTACGGCCCAATATGATTGGGTACCAATTTCTTTGCCTGTCCTTTAGGTAAGGACAGGTTCTTTGTAGACAGATATACTAGCTGTCCAACTTCATACGTCATTCCTTGATGGCGTCTGGTATTAGCAGTGTCTGTTTGCTGTACTCAGCTCACGATTCTTGTATCGTGAGCATCAATCAAGTTCCACAATGCTTGTTGTGCGAACTGCCGCACTCCTCTAAATGTAGTATCCACTGATAGCACCTGCCCAATACGGGGCAAATATCCGCTGTTCAATTTGAACAGTGCATATCCTGTGGTCGCGCTGACTGAGCTGTTCAGTGCGAACTCTACCATTGGGCATTTCTCGGCCCAATCCTTCTGATCACTCTGCACGGTAGTGCAGAGTATTTGTCCTACAGAACGATTTACTCGTTCTGTCGCTCCATCCGTCTGCGGGTGGAATGCTGTGGACATGAGCAGCTTTGTGCCCATTATATGCTGCAATTCCCTCCAGAATATGGAGGTGAATTTGGAGTCGCGATCCGATATTATCGAGTCAGGTACTCCATGCAAGCGTACTACCTCTTTGAGGTATAACCACGCAACGTATCGCGCAGTCACTCTCATTGTAGTTGGAACTAAATGCACCATAGACGTGAGTCTGTCAATCATGACCAGTAAATAGTCGTGACCCTTCGATTCCAGCAATGGACCAACAAAGTCCATTCCAATAGACTGCCACAGTCTATCAGGTATCGGCAGGGTATGCAATAATCCTGCTGGTTGTCTATTGTCCTTCTTTGCAGCCTGACAGGCTGCACAGGATCCACAGAATGACTCTATGTCAGCTGCCATTCCTGACCACCAGTACGATCACCTGATGTACTTGTTGGTTTCGAATTGCCAAAAGTGGCCAACTACTCTATGTGCATGATCGATGATTATCTCGACCATTCTCCTCCCCTTGGAAAAAACTTCCTGGGGGAAGACACACTACATCTTTCTTGAACCGGTTCTTTGTCCAAACCAGTCCATTTCTCACCCCAAATCGAGGGTGAGCCTCAGGATTTACCAACACTTTCTTGAGTATTGGATCTGTTCCATAGCCATTGGCTATGGCTTGTTTGAGGTCAAACTCACGTCCTACACGTGAGCGTAGACTCTCTGAGTCTGCACCTGACATTGTAGCTAGTACATTGTCCTCCCCATTACCTTCCACTTGTGTGGGAGGTTCTTCCCCTGCTTGCTTCATCCGCTGCATGTCTATGACATGCTGCTCTGTTGCATCTTGTAATCATTGCGACCGTTGCGCTGCAGCCATTCGTGTTTCTATGAATCTATCTGTTGGGAGAAATTCTCCTTCTGGGTCTAGCCATGCATCTGCATCGACATATTCTTCTGCTGGGTGATGTTCACCCTGCTTGTCATTCTCGTAGTAGCGCGACAGACAGTCGGCTACCTTGTTCTCCACCCCTGGTACATGTACCGTGGTATAGTTGAATCTGGAGAGAAATTCCCACCAGCGCACCTGTCTGTCGGACAGATGCTGTTGTGTCTCGAAGTATTCGAGACCTTTGTTATCCGTCACCAGTGTGAAATGGCGACCTAGCAGCTTATCCTCCCACTTCATAAGTGCTTCAAGGATAGCAATCGTCTTGTGCTCATGCGTTTTGTAACGCTGTTGCGCAGGACTGAACTTCTTTGATAGAAATCCTGCTGCACGACAAGTCATCCAGTCCGGACCTTCTCCGTAAACTGCCCTGACTCCATATTTAGAACCGTCAGTCACAACCCACATGGGTTCTGAGCTAGCATGATTCATCAGCTCCAGAATTGGAGCCTTACATGCTAGCGCTTTGATGGATTCAAAGCACTTATCCATCAAGGGTGTCCATTGAAACATCCTGTTATTACGCACACTTCCTGATAAGGGAGTTGTATACGCCATCAAATCTGGCATATATGGTGCCAGATACTGCACGAGTCCTAAAAATCATTGGACTTCGTTAAATGTTCGAGGTCTTCTCCAACCTCGAACCTTCTCCATTTTATCCGCATTGGCATGTATGCCCTTGTCATCTATTCTGTGACCAAGGCACTCCATACGAGGCGAATACAAATCGATCTTGGATTGATTTCCGCTGAGAAACAAATATGCCTCACGTAAAATATCAAACACCTGTTGAAGGTGTTTTTCATGCTCTTCTATAGAGCTCGAATAGATAAATATATCGTCCAAGTATACGTGGACTGATCGACCAATTTGGTTACGAAAAATCAACGTCATGAGACATTGAAATGTAGACAGCACATTACAGTTGCCAATCTGCATAACCTGGCTTTTGAATGTGCCGAATATGGTCGCAAAGGCCATCTTGTCGACATCCTCCTCGACTACATGTATTTGTTCGTACACATCGGACATGTCAAGCTTGGATCAATACATAGCATGAGCTACGTCATGCCAAATTGTATCCTGGTCTGGGAAGGGCGTAATGTCCTTCACCATGTTGTCATTGCGTAGACGTAAGTCTATCGCTGTTCTGAGCTTTCCGTTTTTCTTCGGAATGCATAGCACTGGCGCTGCAGAACGTACTGACGCTGATACCCACCAACCAGCAGTGGTATACCGGTTGACATTGTCAATCAGTTCGTTTCAAAGTGCTTCTGGGCACTTTGGTAGTCGATAATGAAACTGTTTGGTTTCATCCACAAACTTAATTTCATGGTTAATCTCCCTCCAAGGAGGAAGTTCTAATGGCACACCTCCAAAGAGGTCTGCGTACTCTAGCTCCCATCTTTCCCTAAGTTTGGGAAAGTCCTCAGCCATCAATAACGGTTGCTTGGAGCCAGTACCTCCTTCAGCAATCGCATCAGTACATTGGTCGATTGGACCAACGTCAATGTTTTTCTGGTTTTCCTTCTGTTTTCCTTTGTCTCGCCTCCCATCTGGCAAGCTCGTTGGTGGCTCCACATATAATGAAGGGCCATTTGCAAGTCATGGTTTGTGGCTTGCTAGGTTGGGCTTAAGACTCACGATTCGAGTCTTGTGTTCAGCCAGGTTTTTATAGTCCAGCTGTTCTTCCCAGGCATTTGCATAGTTCGGAATTACTTCTTTTCCCATGCGGATGCATCCCTTGTCTCTAAAGTCGAGGGATATCCCTAATTTACGTAGGAATGGTGTTCCTAGTATTGCGTCATAATAATCTATGTTCACTATATCAAAGTATTCCTCGATATTACACTCACCAAAATGGATGTTGGTGTGTGTTCCATAGTTGATGGTCAACTTACTGCCGACACACACTAACTGTAGACCAATTGGACGTTTGAGTTCGAATGTCTTAATGCCTACAGCTCGTATAAAATCTGGAGAGAGCATAACTCCCTCACACCCACTGTCTAATAGACAGTGGGCTCTGACTCCACCAATCTCCCAATACCCAGAGATTGTTTGGTTGTCTATACGTGCCCATTTGGGGCACGTCTTATCACATGGTCTGAACCGATGATCATAGACAGGCGCAATGGTCCTGTCTATGACTCCCGTGTGTGTACGGAAGTCATTGTTTCAGCTTACACCACCACTGATTGTGATAGTTGGTGTCTGCGCCGCATATATGCGCCGCCTTTCTTCATACGATCCTTCTAGTGGACGTACTCCGTCCGCTCGATACAAGCTTTGCGTTCTCGTATCATTGTCATTATCCCATTGATAGGGCATAATCTCCGACTGGTAATCAGCAACTAGTTTGCCAATTTCACTCTCATGGTCGTCTAGTTCACCGCTTTGTGGCTCCTCCTCCCTTTCTTGAGCACTCCCTGAGTGCTCAACCACTTCCTCCAACCGTGCACCTGCTATGTGTGGTTTGTTCTTCTGTTGCGGGCAATTTGGCTTGATATGCCTGACCTGTCCACACTCGTAGCACATTATCTGTGCTACATCCCAGACCCCCTGAACCTCCAGGAGGTTTTTGCGAAGGACATGAAGCGACGATAGCTCCAGCTCCAGCTCTTTGCATAGCCTGTACCCCTGCTTGGGGTATACTCGGCCTCATTTCAGCTTGAGGTCGAGCGTTAGGCAGACGATATATCGTCTGCTTCACAGTAGGATGGCTTCCTGTGTTGGGAGCTCGGGACAAGCTTGGCCCAGCCTGATTTTGACTAGTTGTCGACGTTGGCTTTGCCTGCGGCGCATGAGCACTGCTAGGTTCCGTTCTTTGCAACCCGCTGTCATATTGAGACGCATCCTCTACCGCCTTTGTGGCTTCATATAATTCAGTTATTGAACTGAATTCTGTCATATAGCCTAATTTTAAGACTTCATGATGCAGTGCTTCTCTAAGCGCTGCTACAAACTGTTTGCAGATTGTGTACTCATCCAGCAGATGTATCATCCACACAGCATACTTCGTAATATTGTTCAGTAATTCCTGAATGGTTCTGGTCCCTTGCACAATTGTATCGAACTTATTCGACGCATGCCTGTGCGTGAGTGTGTGAAGGAATCGCTGTTGTAACCCAGCGATTGCACTTTCCAGGGTCCAGTCGATCACGACTTGATCATGACACTCAATATTTCGAGCGTACCACTCCAATGCTTCACCCTTGAGGCATGTGCCTAAATAGTTTAATTGGAGTTCCGTGCTGGACGGTCCCAATAGACTAACCATGCCTAGCCATCTCAGGATCCCTGAGATGAAGTTCTCAAATTCTTCGAGATCCACTTTCCCAGCATATTCTGCTGGGTGAGGGAGTTTTACTCTGGCTTTGGCAAGCACAGATTTGTCTGGCTCGCTGTCCTTGTGTTTTCTCAAGGGCAGCTCGCACCATCTTTGCAACTCCATCTACATTTGTAGATGGATTTCCTCCTGTCTCCTGAATCCTTCATTCAGGATCTGTGACTGCCAGTGATACCGCATGCAGTATCGCTTGTATCTGCCTATGTGGCCAGGGGACGTGAGTATTCACGTCCTGCTGCACTGGTGGATCAACAATGTCTTCATCGATCTGATACAACGGTCGATGTTTGTCAGCCGTTAGAAACACATCCCTCAGTCTATAGCTGCTACTGAGGATGGATCGAGCTACTCTCGCAGACTCGATCAGTTTATCGAAGGCCTCGCCTTCAATCCCCACAGTATATGCTTCTTCACACTGGGGGCATGAGCAGATTTTTAGTGTAAAAAATGTGATAAAAATGCTTTTTCCTTACAGATTATTCATTCACTGTTCTGGTCGAAAAATCACCCAAAAATGCTGCTTTTTTATCAAGCTTTAGGGCCTGAAAATCTGGTACATATTTCACATTTCTAGGCATGGGAAATGGATGTAAAATGTGAGAAATAATGAATTTACTCATTGATTTCATGCCACAAAAATGTAAGGACAATCTTGGTTTTCATTGACATTTTCAACAGACAAGAACCAAAATTTATCCAAGATTTCATAGTAGAAAAAAGGTGAGAAAATTAGTAAAATATATGAGATTTTCATGAGGTTTTTCAAAACTATTAGCCAATGAATAATCCAACATTTTTCTCTAGTTTTGGCAAGGAAAAACCTGATGGATAAATGTTTATCCAATGGATAAGCATTCACCCATAGGCAATATATAACAAGTTTTCTGAACCGAAAAGGCAATGAAAAAGTCAATGGATAAGAGTTTATCCCTTGGATAATCATTCTGCCAGAGGCAGAATGTTTACCCCATATGGAAGAATGATCATCCAAGGGATAAACTCTCATCCATTGACTTTTTCATTGCCTTTTCGGTTCAGAAAACTTGTTATATATTGCCTATGGGTGAATGCTTATCCATTGGATAAACATTTATCCATCAGGTTTTTCCTTGCCAAAAAAACTAAGAAAAATGTTGGATTATTCATTGGCTAATAGTTTTGAAAAAAACCTCATGAAAATCTCATATATTTTACTAATTTTCTCACCTTTTTTCTACTATGAAATCTTGGATAAATTTTGGTTCTTGTCTGTTGAAAATGTCAATGAAAACCAAGATTGTCCTTACATTTTTGTGGCATGAAATCAATGAGTAAATTCATTATTTCTCACATTTTACATCCATTTCCCATGCCTAGAAATGTGAAATATGTACCAGATTTTCAGGCCCTAAAGCTTGATAAAAAAGCAGCATTTTTGGGTGATTTTTCGACCAGAACAGTGAATGAATAATCTGTAAGGAAAAAGCATTTTTATCACATTTTTTACACTAAAAATCTGCTCATGCCCCCAGTGTCAACTAGTTTATCCATATGTTTAGCACAGACCTCTAGCGCACAGTGCTTCTGTCGCGCTGCTTTTTGTTTGATCTTATCCCAGTGATTGAACTCGCATTCAAGACTAACGTGAATGCTAGTCGTGGTACTGACGCTATTGGCATCAGACTTCATCATCTCCTGCAGTGACTGTTGGGTCACTGCTTTGAGCACTTCTTGCTCATTATAAGTTTTTTTGATCTGTGAATTCCTTTGCAGATATTTTCTCTATCACGAGCCTCTAGCTCACGATCTGTCTCTTCCTCAGTATGCCAGCGCATACTGATGCTGTCTTGCTCTATCATGACACTAGGTTCTCGAGGACCACTTCTCGTGCTCGGCCCAGACGGCGGTGGCATCCTCTGTCTGTCTCGCTTCTGCGAGCCTTTTCTGCCTCACGGTCTACTTCACGAACCCTATTTGGATTGTTGCCACGCTCAGGGGCCTTTCCTCGCAAAGGTCCCTGTACTTCCTCCTCCAAGGACTGTATTAACAGTTCCATGCCATCTCCTAATGCTTGGAGTTGGTTTGCGGCTTCATCCGCTGCACAAGCTGCCTCAGCCACTCATTGGCTCACTTCCTGCATAGTGCCTATGTTTTTTTGGCTCTCTTTGAGGGCCATAATCATCTGGGCAATATGTCCGGTTGTACGTTCATATTGCTGGGTTTCTTCATCCCGGTGCGCCGACCCCTGCTCTATTGTCCCTGTTTGGGACAGTGAACTTCGCGATCTGCGATGTTCTTGGACATGCGGGAGCTGTGACATTCGCAACCCCAGTGAGTTGTCCGTGTTGCTCATTGGCGGCTCTCTCGATGAGTTGAGAGATGATTGTAACTTCAATCTAGTTGAAGTTCTCTTCTTTCTCTTAACAGACGATATCTCGTCTGTTTCTGATTCCTCCAGTGCGGATCTTCTTGGATCCCCCAATAGTCACTTTTGACTCCTAGAGTCGGAAGCTACAGGTATCATAGTATTATGAGGACTAGTTACCCTTGTCGGCATTCCCGTTCGCCTGTCCATGTCGTGGGCAGACTCAGTTCTCCTGTCTGGGCCCTTGGTTGTGGCTCCAGATGTATCTGGATCCTCTCTGGATCTAGACGTTTGGCTTCGATTCCTTATCGATGCCATAGATCTACGATCTGTCAGCCACACTGTGGTGTTCTTCTATTGAATTTAGAAGAATAAACAGTAAACATCTGTTTACTGTGTCCAAGGATTCCAGCGAGTGTTAAACTCGTCGGTTTTTTGTGTAACAAAAGATCAGTTGATCTTTTTCTTTATCGCAGTGCTGCCAAAAGTATTGGCAGTCAAAAAAGTGTAAGAAACTTAATATTGTTCACACGAACAGACTGAGCCAATATGTTATTGGTGTCTGCGACTGGTGTGGTTACAAGTAAAAATGTATTGCTTATCTAATCTACTTGTGGACAACTGTATAGTTGTCCACTATCTACAGGCACCCCTTGTGGGTGGCTTATATAATACAACCCCAGAAGTCACTCTGGTGACTTATATGTCCTAACTAGTAGCATATATGCTACTGTAAGAATCTACATTCTTACATATGTAGTATCCAATTGGTTTCTTTTGTATACCAAGGAAGATGTATGTATTATTTGGAAATTTGGGAAGTTTAAATACTTCTCCTAGACTGTAATGTTGTCGAAGATATTTGGCAAAAGGGTAGCATTCACAAATTGTACATTCAGTTGTGTGATACCTGTGTGAATGATTAGGTTCACGAAAATCTACTGAGGGTACTCTTTCAGCCTCCATGCTTCACAACAATATTAGAGACAGTTTATATTTCAAACTGAAACACTAGAATGAGGCCTCGTTTTTCAAGTCGAGACACTTGTAAATGACCGATACGCCCTTCCTATGTTACCTTGTTTCTCCTGTACCTCTTCCTTGATCTCACCTTTGAACTTCGGTACTTTTTTGTTTTTAGGTAAGATGTCATAAAAAGTATGTCCCAGTCTAAAAACAAGAGACTGGAATGTCAATCTATTTTAATGGTCTGGACAGTTTTCCCCGATACCAATGGGTTATGACAACCATCCTCAAAAAATTTTCTAGAATAACGTTGTTTATTA
>MU134773.1:31792-44313 GCA_015039355.1 Ramaria rubella
ACTCTTCCCTCCTACTTACTACTCTCTGGACGGTATATTGCCGTCCACCGTCCTTTCTCCTCTCCCCCCCCCTTCCACCTCTCTTTCCGTCCTCCTACTTACTTCTCTCTGCCCTCCTACTTACTGCTCTTTCTGGCCGCCCCTCTCTTTCCCACCCCCCACCTCTCTTTCCGTCCTCCTACTTACTGTTCTCTTTGGACGACATATTGCCGTCCACCGTTCTTTCCCCCCCCCCTCTTTCCACCTCTCTTTCCGCCACCTCCTTTACTACTTACTGTCCCTCCAACCTCATTCCTCCGAATGAGGCCGGAGCATACATTCAACACTGGTGATTCGTTTATGTCCTGCCAATTTACAAAAACATCACAGTCTTCTTGTGTTTACGCTTCCCTCCCATCCTTCTGGCCTCTGGTTGCCAACTCACATCTTCCCTGTATCCCTTGTTTGGGTTGATTGCCAACCTTGTGCCCCTTTTATTCCACCATCCTCCTGATGTGAAACCAGCTCCTTGCTCTCTCAACCATGTCAGGCAAATTTCTGGCCATGTTGTGTCGCCCAACTGTCTTTGGTGTTAATTATGGCAAAATCTTGTCAGTAGAAAGGATTGCACACCATCAGGGATGTATTCTGATACACAAACATAATGGCTGCCCCCAAAACAAGGGGTTCGACCAAGCAATGACCTAGAAAAGTAAATGACCAAGCCTCCTTGACCTGTCGTTCACTGGTTTCATCATCCCGTGCGTATTTCCAAACGTGCACATATATGTCGTCACTGGCATCCGAGGAGGCTGTCACAATCGTACTCACACCGTTCCTGTCATTTGTCTGTGACATTGCAAGTTCAATTGTAGGATGGTAAGTGAAGAATGAGCAGGTACCATGATTGTCTGTACTAAGCCTCTCTTGGCATGTTGCAGAACATCTAAGTTCGTTCCCTTCACTTGGTCGAATACGTATGCGACGCCATGATCATTCCCTCCCACAATCGCTTTTCTGTCCTCACCAAACGTCACTTGCTTTGGCATGTTTCGTCTGGGTTTGCCTGTGTTGAAAGTGTGGATATATGCTCCATTACCTAGCCAATGTAAATCGAACCCATCCATAGTATTATCAATTACACATTGATTGTGTTTGTCACTAATTGCTGCACTTCCACTGGGATCATAAGTATGGTCTTCACCATGTTGCAAGACACTCACATTCTTGATCCAAGCTTGTGAGTAACCATGACTTTCCCATCGTCCCCTCTCAACACATGCCTAACATTTTTCTCTTTAGAACAGGACGAGACTGCAAATAATAGACCTACATGTTGCTGTCGAAGAGTCCAAACACCAAGATGTCTTTGTTCAGGAACTCCTTATTTGGGGTGTCTTTGTTGAAGGCATCAGCAAAGCCTACTGCTCTTGGTACGGTCCCATTGAGTTGCACAGAAAACACGGAATGCAATGTTCCCCTGGCATTGACTTTCCATACTTGCACCATACTGTCGCATGTGGCTATAGCAATGCAAGGCCTTGCATCGCAGACAGGTCGTGAGTTATACAGGTTAATTTGCAACCCGTTCCCAATTGCTTGGCTGTTATTTCTTCAAAGTTGCCCTTTGAACAGTATATTCCATATGTCATGCTGATATATGAGTGGAAAGCAGTGTCACGTACATCTCGAGAATTCTGAGCCCAGATGACCAAATAACCCAAAGCCGTGCCATAGCACAAATGTTCATTTGGATCATCTCGATGATTGATCCATGTTAGACAACTCACAGGGCCATGTGCAAGCAGATTCTGTTTTGGAGCAGTTAACTGGGTCTTGGATTGGATATCCCAGAGTTTGACACCGTCACCCACTGTATGCTAGTCAGCTCAGTGCCAAACTTGATTATAGCGCTGGCCTACCGCCACTCGTGAGGACATTGCCGGTTGTGGACAAAGCTAGCGAGTTGATGGCATCTTGATGCCCCTTGAGTGTAGCAACAAGTTTATACCGATGGCGTGAGGGGAGGGTTGGCAAGTAGGACAACATGCTGAAGATTAATGTGACACTCTGAGTGCCCTGCACCCTATATATTCACATATTACGATAATTGTTCAACTTTGAAATGCTCAAGACCCCTTCTCAATTATATGCCTTTTTCTTCTTGTGTTCCCAAATCCGGCATCCATTACCATAAAAGGAAATTATCCATCTGCGCACAAGAAAGAACACTGCCTCCTAAGTCATCGCTATTGTCACAATTGTTGCCCACCCACGCACGTTTTGCGTCATAATTGTTGCCCACTCACACGCGTGTCGCATCATAATTGTTGTCCACCCACATGTCTTGCGTTCACAATCGTCGCCCACCCACATGTCTCGTGCCCTCGCACATTCCCATTGACCACACACCTCTACGTCTCGCAGTCGTCACCCACCCACCACGCTTCTGCAGCCATATTTGTTGCCCACTCTTTTCACTTCTACCCTCGATCGTCGCCTACTCTTCTCCATCTTTCTGGCCTTATAGTGCCCCTCAGTTGCCCACTCTTTCACTCTCTGGCCTTGTACTCCCCTTCACTTGCCCACTATTTTCCACCTTTCTGGCCTTATATTCCCCCTCACTCACCCACTCTTTCCCCTCACTCTCTACCAGTACTAAAGGTGACTTCCACTACCGTTTCTCCTTTCTTTCAGCCTTGTGGACCTCCTCCACCAATCCCCCTTCTCACTGCCCATCTTGATTTACCCCTGGACCAAACTGGTCCCCCTAGGCTGCTCGCTCATGAAGAACTCAGGAACGACCCACCGCACCCTGAGAAACATATCACTAAGCGTGGTGTCATGCCTTACAACAAACCAACCAAACCCGTCAAGCCTGTTAAAGCCATCAACAAGAGCTCAGCTCCTCCAAATGTGCCATTAAACTCAGACTCATCCAATGTTTCTGAGGACGAGTCTGAGTTGGATACTGGCAATAAGATTCATAAGCCTGATGGAGAAGCTGGTCGCCCTAGTCGTGGTGGTTATAACCTTGAAACGGCTCTTGGGTGGCACACAAAGCTTTACAACAAATTGAAGGTTTATTATATTTGACATCAACCACTCTCCTCTACTGAACACAACTACTTCTAGAAGTCCGTGCACTGACGAATGGTGGAGCATCTTGATCTAATGAAAAGTTATTCCAGTCAGGACCCAACACTGGTTACTATTGTCTGTAACTTGGTAAGTATGAAATACGCAGAGGTGCCAACTGTACTGAAGCAATCTGTAGACGAGGGTGGATTTTCCTGATTTGGAGGTGTTCAGTGACTGCTGGCCAGTCACCGACTTAATCAAAATGCATCTGAAATACACCTCTTGCCGTGCAAGGCAAACCATTCAGAGGTTGGCTGTGGGATGAAATGTTGCTTTACAGGTAAGTTACTTGCAATAATATATGTGAAGCCTTTTTGATGATTTGCAGCGAGGTAGTGATGGAAATGTGTAGCGTAGTCATCGAGTCATATCGTATTCTCTTCCTGCCTGACAAATGTACAATATGATCTTCACCGAGCCTTCCAACAAGCAAAATTGCAACTAGAATCATTCTACAGTGGCTTTTCGGCAAGACACAAGTAAACTGCAGTTTCGGCCATGAAGAATCATATACAATATTATTCTTTACGGAAAGTGAGGAGACGGGGTAGTTTACCACATGAGATCCTCTCTATTTGCATTGCAAATCTGTTATCCTGTTAAATCTGCTGTGGCCCAGCTCAGCTCAGTACCTGAGCTCACCTGCTTATTGCCCAGTCTGCCAAAATAGTATCGCGTTCCCTCATATTAACATATGTTTCTCTCTTCCCAGCCCCAACTCTCATGACTACTATGTCACCACGCAAGTTAACCCATTCTCCGTTCGAAGATTCAAGAGGTTTTGACTTATTCAATCTGAGGTGGCAGTGTTGTTTGAAGAAGAATGCAAAGCAATATGTATGAGGGCCCTCGTGGATGGTGATGGTGCAGTTGTGGATGTATGGTTGAAGGGTCAGGTCATTAAACAACCCCTCAGTATAAGGGAAGCGAATGGTTTGGTTTGTTATGCAGCAAGTGGGCACAATTGTCTGCATTGGCTTGAAACATGTTGTAGAGTAGAGATGGCATTGTAAGTTGAGAATATAAGTCTATCATGTATTGTCAGCATTGTTTCCAAATAAATCATTGATTAATAACCTTTCCAGAGGGTAAGATGTAGTTGCGTGAGTTCACCATGGTAGAATAGCATGTGACCAGCACAGACGAAAGAGTAGCTGCAATGACAGTGGGCGACAAAGGTGGGCGACATCTGTTAAATTCACAACAAATTCTGTGACAAATGGTAGTCTTGTTTTATTGTGCTACATGAAACCATATGGCGACTAATAAATTAAAGCCCTCGAAGGGGCAATGATGACAGGTTAAATACACCACTGATTTCCTTTCAAAGGAACGAAAAGCTGCCTTATATTGAACAAGCTAAAAACCCACAAATGCTTACCAAATGTTACCTTATTGTTTTATTGTGGGGATTCTTTTTGTTAGCTCTGAATCCTTGTTGTATCCATGAATGAATACAGTCAGTTTCCGTTTTCCCACAGACAGCAGGTTAATATACATGTGATAAGACGAGGGCCCATAGTTACAGATATCTACTACCTCTGCATGACCACTGCTACTAATGCCACCCAACCCCCTGGGTTAAACCTGGGGATGATTTCATTGAACACTCCTTTTACCCCAGATCAATTCCCCAGCGCCCTCCCAACCCATACCGATATGCTAAACTCAGTGTTCTACTTTGACAGTACTCACAACCAGGCCACCTCCGCATGGGCAGCAGACCAGAACAGTAACATGGACCTGTCTTCAGAAACAATACACACTGACCAGATGCAGTGTGACGATCCTTGGAATGTTCCATCTGAATCCATGCCAAAGCCAAGCCAATCCACTGTAAGTGGCTTAAATCGCATGGCTAATTCTACTGAGAGCCGCCCCTCAGCAGTCACATAATATGAGCCCCAACTCAGAAAATGACTACTCCCCCAACAATGATATTCCACAAACAAAGTGTCGCGTTATTGAGGTGGATCAATTGATGACTATGCGCCTGCAATGGAAACAGGAATGAGAGGCTCAAGAGCAGGTAAATCACAAGAACTTGCAAAGAATAAAGCAACTGCATGCATGAAATCGGGAGGCAGAGGAGGTTTGTAGCAAATCACAAATCTCATATAGCAACTCATGATTCATTGAATTCAGGCACATCAAAATAGCGTATTTGAGCTCAAACAGCTACTAAGAAACCAACAAGAAACCATTAGGATCCAGGCGATCAGGGAGAAAGAGCTAGAAGAGTGAGTACACAATTCTCTGCTAGATGAGCTGAGGAACATGGAGGAAAGGAATAGGATGGTACTGCAGGAACAGTTTGAGAATGAGATAAATAAGTTGAAGGCAAGTCTCACCATGAAACTGGTATCTTCCCTTGAAATAATCTAGGTCCTTGCAATAGAGCAAGAAAGAGATGGAGATTGCGCATCTTGAGCAACAATATGTGAAAGTGCTGGGAAAACAGGTACCACGACGTAATTAGTATCATGTTAGGTTGCTCAAAGTAAACAGAGGGAGATCACACCTATCATGTCCCCCACCCCATCTATGACACTGTCTATACAACCAATTTGACCCTCAGCGGAGACAGCAGCAATGCCATAGAGACAAACAACCGAACCCCCCTTCACAGACAGGGAGCAGATGGTTGAAGGACCAATGGCCTTGACCTCAATGGCACAAACAACCACTTTTGAGACACAGGGAAACCAGCTGACACGGGACTTTTTAAAGAAACTAAAGAAAAAACATTGTGGTATTTCTGATAGAACACGTTAGTGGGTTTCTCAGTGAGATTATTTCATGCCAGCTGAAAAATCAATCAATTCTAATTCTTATGAAGGATGATCCAGCAGATCCTGACTTACAACAGCATTCAACAGCTGGGAGTTTGATACCTAACAATATGGAGGGTCTGCCTCTGAGCGAGTCGGATCAACATACAATCATGTAATACAAGATTGCCCTACGGAAAACTTTCCCAACAGCTCTGCCATCCAAAGTTCCATCCAAGGTTGGTGGACGACGAAAGCAAAACAGGATGTCCAACCATGATGAGGAGTTGGAGAAAGAGATTAAATCCAAACTTCCTGAACAACGAACAATGCACTTGGTCAGGTAATGCATCTAAATGAGACCAATAACGACTGATGTACAACCTGCAGATGCATGTTCACAACCTATTCAAAGATATTTTCCAAATTGAGCAGAACAGTGATTTCATAGCCCATGAGTCTGCTCCCGCAGAACAGGTTTTTGCTCATAAAGCTGGCAAAATCCAACCAAATCCTGATGACCTACACTTCGATATGTGGCACAGACCAGAAACCCCATGGAACTCCATTGTGCTCGATATCTTGCTTCAAAAACTCATGGCAGAGAAAGAGAAAGCACATTGGGACCTTCCAGACAGATCAGCAGCATACTATTCTACGTTGTTGGAGGAAAGATACATCTGGGCAAAAACAGCTTGGAGGGATGGATGACCCAAGAGAATGGACACAGGGGAGGAAGAAACTAGTGAGGATATCACTACATGTCTGATCGACAAAAGGGAAAATTATCTAAAGGCAACGCGAACATACAAACGGCGAGAGACAGTGAGTACAATTTAATTTAATGCAGAAAATATAGCTTACCAATGGATAGAAATTTGAGAGACGAATAAAAACCGCAGAAAGTATGGTGGCACTCAAGAAGGATGCTGGGGCTACGGAAGCGATTATTTGGCAGTGGTTATTGGATATGCTGAAGACTTTGGGCCAGGATGGCATGAGTTCAGAGGAGAGTGACGATGAAACCAATGACAGTATTCATTCAGTGTTGCACCCCAAAAATCTTCCATGGAGATGCAACATCAAAGAGGAACTGAAAATCTTGGATGATCAACGACATCTTGATTGGGACATATTTGCTCCTCAAGGTGCCAAACCAGTGCAGCGAATATGCAGTCCTAGGAATCCACAGACCAATCGAAAACCCCCCACTGGATTGCCCAAGATATTTTATGACGAGGAGTGGCTTAGCGATCAAACAACGCATTATGTCGAGAAAACCTTGAAGGGGTCAAGTGCCAAGTTCTCATGGATGAGAATTGAGGCACAAAAGAGATGGTAAGCGCGAGGAAGGTGGAGGGAAGCATAAACACAAGATCGTAATGACTTTGTAAGGCAGAACAGAAACGAATAATGAGTATTGAGCGTACGCTCCGGCCTTGAAGACGAGACGGGAGGCGCTGGGGGGATGAATGACGAGAGAGACCTGCTGTATAACGGCGGGTGGCGAGAAAGGGGGGGGTGGAGAGAAAGGCAGGAGGATGAATGACAAGAGAGACCTGCTGTATAACGGCGGGTAGCGAAACGGGGGGGGGGAGAAAGGTGGAGAGAAAGGCGGGAGGATGAATGACGAGAGAGACCTGCTGTATAACGGCGGGTGGCGAGAAAGGGAGGAGGATGGCAATGGGTGTGAGGAGATTATGAAGGGTGAGTGGCAGACGTCGAGGGGACAGGTGATGAAGAATAGCAAGGTCGTTGAATGACGATGGCGACAAAGGTGGGTCTCCCGCTGTATAACGGCGGGCGATGGAAGGAGTGGTGGCACAGATAGTCGAACGACCGAGGGCGCCCAAGGTAGAGGCAGTGAAGAATGGCGAGAACGTCGAACGATGATGGCGACAAAGGTGGGTTGAGCGGTGGAAGGAGTGGTGGCAAAGATGACTAGTCGAACGACCGAGGGCGCCCAAGGTAACGGTGGTGAAGTATGGCGAGGAAGTCGAACGACGATGGCGACCAAGGTGGGTGTCCTGCCATATAACGGCAGGCGGTGGAAGGAGTAGTGGCGAAGGGGTCATCCTGCCGTATAACGGTGGGCGGTGGAAGGAGTGGGTGGCAAAGCACAAACGGCAAAGGCCGGCTGAGGTAACTTGTGCTCGCAAAATCTGGCAAATGCTGATGCAAAGGCGGCAAAGGCTTAGTAATAGGGCTGATCGGACTTTCAACGGACTTCGCTTTCCACTTCCCCCACCATGAGTGTTATATGCTCATAGTTCCTCCTCTGTCGCCACCCACAAGTGTTATATGCCTGTTGACTCCCCTTCACCTCTAATTCTTCCTTCATTCCCATATACCTCCACGAGCATTATACGCTCATTGACCTATCACCTTCACCACCTTCGCCACTCGTTCTTTCCCTTTCCCCGCCACCCACCATCGCCACCTGTGCATCTCCCCTACTCTCACCGCATGTACCCACACTTTCCGCCTAGTTACAGGTCCCTTGGCTTTCCCAGTCTCTTGCCACTATGTGTGTTATATGCTCGTATCTCTCTCCTTGTGTTTCCCTGCCTCTCGCCCCTACGTGTGTTATACACTTGTATCTCTCCCCTTGTGTTTCCCAGCCTCTCGCCACTATGTGTGTTATACACCCGTATCTCTCCACACTCATTCCCCTGACCCACTCTAAATTCTCACGCCACTCACGTGTTAGTGTTCTTCCTATGGTTATTATGCCTTTCTTCTGCTTACAATCTTACCAGTTACCAGACTTCCACCTTGCCTACGTACGATGAGCACACCCACAGGAAGTAGTGCTTCTCATGAATTTCCTTCCATGTGCATGCTGATTGTTTTATAGGCTGATACAAAGGTGTACATTCATGACAGCATGATTTTTTCGTCACCTAATATGACTTTCCTGCCCATTGTTCCCCCTAAACCACTTCCTGACCCCGACTACATTGACCCCATGTCCTATGTTCACCCACGCGAGATGTGTGCAACGCAATGGTCATACAATGTGTTCCCGTACCTCACGTATATTCCTGCACAAAAAATTGACTTCCGTTTTGAAGGATTTATGTCTTTGGTCTATGATCACTGGAGAATTCCCTTAGAGCAAGATCGTCAGACTTGGAAACTCGCGTGCTCCATTGCTGAGTCGTGGAATTTAATAGAGATAGGCTTGCAATGTATCTCTCAAGCCCTTTTCTCAGCCTCTGGTTTTTCGCTCCCGCTTTATTTCGATTTTTCCCCAAGTCCCACCAGCAAAGGTTATTTGCGGACCCATCGATCTCCTGAGCTGGCTGAAAAGCAGGCCCTGATCTCCCGTGATGCATTCGTGACGCTGATGGCCATGTGTTCTATGGCCATCGCCCTTTACAGTTTCACTCCCCCGGGCGGTCTCCCGAAGCTACATTGGCTCGAATACCTCACCAAGACAATGAAGCCCCCTCCCCACCTGGTGTGGCTCAGGCACATTGAGCAGTCACTCATTGCCAGGCTTGATCTTTTATATCCTCGGGCCAGCGTCATCATTGATGTTGTTTCCTGCCAATATTTGAATTGGGTCAGTATCATGATGGCACATAATATCCCCATATGGTTCTATTGGGGAAAGGTTGATTCCCCCCTCACTAATCCAGCCAGAAAAGATATTTGTGCACATTGACCTACTCCTGAGCAAATCCGTTCGGCCTGCAATGCCGGTACTTTACCCATGGATGCTGAGGCTGTGGCACTAGTGCACAAAGAGCAGCGACCTGACCCCAAGAGTCACCAACGACCAGGCAAGACATGGCAAGATTTTTTCGTCAGGGAGGAACAGCAAAACGCTAAGATAGAAGTGTGTGAGGACGAGAAGGCCAAACAAGCACGGTTGCAGCATCAAGCAAATGCCGGCCATCCTGGAAGAAGAGGTGCACATGTGTATGTGTGGATGGATGCGGACGGCTTCCTTGTGCGTACTCGCCTCACCTGTGGTGAAGTCGACGACTGGTGGGATAATTTCAAACCAACACAATGATGCTACAATGGCTTTGCGGACGAATGGGACCTTCGTGAAGATTTTGATCCGAGTACACTGGTGCGCACTTGGGAGCAGTACAATGCCACCTTGAATTATGAAAGGGAAATGGATGGTGTGATGTCCATGGACAACATCAGCACTGCAGACCCTCAAGAGACGGTGCCCTCTTCCTTTAGCAACATCGTTCCTATGCCACGCAGTGGCAGCTATATTGAATATCTCTCAACTCTCCTCGGTCGTACAGAGCCTCTTGTACACTTCCAGCTACCTCCAGAAGACACGCTTGTCAGTATATACAACTGCCTGGGGATTTCAATGCCGGATGTTGATTTGAGCGACTATAAGGGTTTGCCAGACAATGACCTCTTGTGGGAGAGGACACAAATATACCTCGCTCTCGATGGGGGCGAGATTGAAGATATGTACCACATTCCTGTTCAAGATTTCATGTTTAGATTATTGGGGGGAAATTGTCCTGTATCCTTGTTCTGGGATCTCTCTTCGTCTCATCCCTTCCCTTTAAACCCCAACCATGGGATGTTTAGGGTAGCTATTTGGAGAGTTTGCGGCAAAGAGAAACCCCTCTATGCGCTACACCCCCTCACACCCATTCCTGAAGGTCGTGAGTGGATCCTGTCGGTCAATGATGTGGCAACCGTTTTGGAGACCTTGCGACGTGAATTTTCTTCACGTGATGCAGTTGCCCGCTATTATATTAGCAAGGGCATTCCTTTCAAGATGGTAATGCAGCTGAACAAGTCGTCTTTCAATCCCCTCCCGCCACCTTTCCATGATATTGGGCTCGGTTGGCGACCTACTGCTGTGGACTAAGCAGCTTATGAAGTGATCCGTGGGGAATTCTTTCATCAACCCCATGCTCGTGCAGCCTTGATGCATGGAGGTATTGTCTGGCATCTAGCTATAGAGCATATCTGTCCAGAAAGTGTACTTATGGGGCCAACCGATGAGGTTTTCAGGATTGGGGAAGTTATATGCCCAGATGGTGAACATGAATATTGGGATGATACTCTAAGTGAAGAAGAGTTAAACCTAATATGCGGTGTCTACCATTGTGAAACAGGTGAGTTATATTTTGTATTTTTGTATTACATTCACTTGATGGGAATTTTTCAAGTCAAGCCTAATTTGAGTAAGGATTTGTTGTGGTGGCCTAAGCCAAGTTCATGGTCCCATAGTGGCCTTAATGTAGGCTATTGGTCACCCGCTGCTGAAGTATGGTACCAGAATCAGCTGGCTCATATCCAGGATAACACAGCAGAGTTATATCATGCCAAAAATGGAAGGCTGCTGTAGCAATGCATAGGAAAACTTTCAAAGTTGCAGATTTCAATAGCAATTTTTCTGCGAGTTTTTTGGCTGGGGTACAATTTCCTTAAAAATTTGGTAGTAATTTGTAATATTATAATTGAATTTTTTAACAATGGGTGGGTGAATAGTAGGCAAACAGTGGGTAATGAGTGGGTGGTCAGTGGGTGATGAGTGGGTGATGAGTGGGTGATTATTTTTTATGTCAATATAAATGTTGAAGAAAAAAAAATGTGTAAGATGGTGGATAAAATTCAAAGTTATGTTGCTTTTTTATATTGCATCTAAATTTTTAAGTTTTATTTTTGATTGAGCCATAACTCAAAGTTTAAACTCTTATCATGACTTAAATTTGAAGCTAGATTTAAAGAAGTGAGGATGATTTTGAATATTAAAAAAAATTAATGTAAAAATATGTCTCAGATGTGTATTAAAATTTGAAGTTAAGCTAATACTTATAGACCCCAATTTTTCCTCCTAATAATAAAAGGAAAAAATGTATTCTAAAAAATATACTTTTATGTTACAGGAAAAACACATATTTTATCCTCAATAAAATATTACAATCTCCGCTGTGTGATCAGGCTAGTTAGCTTGTGTACAAGGGGGCTCGTTCTATTGCTAATTGGTTGTATTAAGCGTGACGCCCAGGTGCCGCTATCCATAGCGGACATTCGCACCGGAAGTCCCGGATCATGTTCAAGGTGCGCTGGCGAATACTCTCTGTTGATGCTGCTCGGCCACCGTACTGAGTCGGTACTTATGGCAGTAATCGGACAGTGTTCGGGATTAGTCGGAATTGAACGAGCATTAGATGATATCGCATTCGCTTTATACAACAGCCGGGTCTTATACAGGCAATGCCGTGGCGAAATACACTACACAAAAGTCTGAGAACACATCCCTCATCATCCCATGTCTCACACTATAAAACCGTGACGCCGTTGGGTCCCGCGTTCACCACGTAATCGTTCGCAGAAGGTACAGGTGCTGAATGCACTACGGTCGGACCAGACGGAGCCATCATATGCGTTGGTTGTGGTGGTGCAACGTCCCTTGAAAAGGTTTTCTAAGAGCGTCCTTGTCACCGTAGCTGAAGAGCAAGCTTACCATTTTATGTTAAAGCGTGTCACTCGCGGCTTGTCCGACAGATCTCTCACAAGCTTATCAAACACAATAGACTTTGGTGGTTCCTGTTTCATTTCCTCGTTATCATACTCCGTGTTCTGATAATATCCCACCCGAACGAACTCCTGGTCGTTGTAGCTCCCTGTTAG